>PVKU01008821.1:0-69185 GCA_004027475.1 Anoura caudifer | reverse complement strand
CCCCCCCCCCCCCCCCCGTCTCTGAGGGCTGGGAGCACAGCGAGAGCTCAGCCCCGGCCTCCGGAGCTGGCGTTGCACAACCACCTTTCTCAAGGCCCAGGGAGCGGTGGAGTTTCAGCTCGTCCCTTGCGCTGCTGCTTCTTCCCCTTTCTGGAACCTCAGCAAGGACAGCGTTCCAAATTGAGAGGGGGCTAGGATAGCCCCGCCTGGGGTGGGAGCAGCCCCACACCCTGGTCCTTAGGGCTTTGTTTGCTCTGCATTGTGTGTGGGCTGCCAGACGCTAGGGGGCTTTTGGTGCCCCAGCCTCCAACCAGATAGTAAGTAGATCACAGCTCCTCTGTACCTTTCCTCCTGCTCCCCGTCCCCTCCCCCAAACTTCCCAAGGAGGGGAGCAGCCCAGACTTCCCTGGAAGCAGAAGGGGGAGATTTCCTGCATAAAGCACTATGAAACAACAGAAGGGGAGAGGTGGGCGGGGCCCAATTTCTTCCCTCCTGCTGGGTGTTTCCCTGGACAGGAAGAGGCAGGAGTAGAGGGTCCCTGCTGCACCCCGTTGGGGTTGTACAGATCTGACCCTGGGCCCGTTCCCTGGGGCCTCCCTCCTCCCTCACACCTTTCCCTCGCTCCCCAGTGCAAAATAAAACCTTCCTTCCACTTGGAGAGCAGCACACATGGGCAGTTTCCTCATCTGTGAAATGAAAGTCATTCCAGCAGCTCCTTCATGGGACTGTTCAAAGGCATAAGCGCTATTATGCACGCAGTGGCGGGAACACAGCGCCTGATGCTGGTCACGTGCTTATCTGGTGCCTGCTCTCGTCATTATTGTCGTTAGTGGGTGTGGTTGTAGGGAGTGTAGGCCTCCATAGGGAGGCCCTGGAGGAGGAGATGACAGGGTGTTCTATGTACACACAGTGCAGTCCCTGAAGATCAAGTGTTGACAAATCTGTCCCTACTTGAACCGCTTGTAGCTCCAGCAAACCCGGGAGCCCTGGGGGCCAGCTTTCCTGAGGGAGGAATTGCTGGCAGGGCTGGGGACAGGACCTACCTGGCCGTTTGCTGAGCCGGTGGGGAATGGCAGCTCCTGGCCTGGCTCCCAGATCACCTGCCACCCGGAGAGCATGCAGACACCCCGGTGCCGCTGCCGTTTCCATCTATGCGGGGACGGTTCATGCTGCCCTGCCAGCTGCTGAGACCTTCGGCTGAAAACCACCATTTCTTGCCCCGTCTCCGAGTGGCTCCTTTCCCAAGGGGACACAGTTTTCTGGGTAACCTGGCCACATTGTGCCACGGTCAAGGGTCCTGCCCCCCTCAGTGGATTGGACTTGGCCAACTGGTCAGACAAAGGTTTCCACGCTTCTGTTGGGAAGGGGCTACCGAGAGGCAGGGCTCTTTCAGAAACGTCTTTCAGGCACAGGAAGCGTTCAGGCCTTGGCTGGGGTGCAGTGACCATGTTGGGGTGCCGGGGCATCAGTATGGAGCCGTGGGAGCCCCTGCCAGTCCTTGTGTTTGGTTTATAGGCAGGAGGGGTGGCTCTGGTAAGGGTTGGGGCTGGTGGGAGGAGGGGGCACTTAGCTGGTCTGGGGGTGGGGGTGGTGAAAAGCCTCCACTGAGATGTCAAAGTGGGGAGACAGTGCTAGACTCCGCCCTCTCTGCCAGGCTGTAGGGGTGATGCTCTCGTGTGCTCACACAGCAGGTGCTCTGCGGGCTCTACCTTGTGCTTCCAGCAGCCCTGCCAATGTGGAGTCTTGTCCCCAGGTACAGATGAGGAAACCAAGGCTGGTGAACCACCAGCTGGCACCAGTTCCTGGCCCGTCTGACCGCAGCCTGAGATTTTTCCACTGCCCTGTGTGACTCTAGAATCCCCACAGCCAGGCTCCTGACAGCCTTTGGAGTGGGTGTCTCCTCCTGCGTCTGCCAGCAGCTGTGTGAGCGCCTGCTCCTTGCCGCCCTCTGCGCCAAGTCACCTCTGATCCTCACAAAGACGCCGCCGCCTCCCAGGTCGGGTTCATTGTCCCCGTTTTATAGATAAAGAAACCCAGGCTCAGGGACTGCTAGTCCAAGGTCGCTCCACTGGCAAAGTGCTGAGACCCATTTCAGCCTGCTCTCCCCGGCCTCAGGTCTCCTCTGTTTGTGCCCCTTGCCCATACCGCTGTGTCAGCGATGTGTCCGGGATGATTTCAGTGCTGGGCAGTTGTGTGTAAAGCTCTGTTCTTCGTGGTCGCTGGGGCCCGTGCCCGCGCTGTGGGCGCCAGCCCTGCCTGTCAGTGTGGAGCCAGGGAGGCGGTGAGGGGCTCTGAGTGTGCTGGTGCGGTGGGGAGGTGGTGCGGGAGGGGTCCCGAGGCTCTGGCTCTGCCGGTTCAGCAGAGGATCCTGCCCGCCGGTGACTGCCTGCTCCCTGTGCTGGCTGGACCTTCACGTTCTCTAATGGGCCTTCTGCCTGCAGCACTGTGTGTGTGTGTGTGGGGGGGGGGTGCTTCACAAGACCACCCCCCTCCCTGCTTAGAGGCCATCTTGCCAGCCCGTAGCAGAGAGCAGCCTGCTGGTTGCTCAGGTGAGGGAAACCTGAGCAGCGTAGGTTGTTTAATCTGGAGAGGTGCGGGCAGGCAGGGACCTAGTCTGCCTCATTTTCTGGAAGCCTCTTTGGGGTGGGGAAAGAAGCCTCCCTGGTCACCGAGGGAGAGACAAGTGCAAGGCTAGGTCACAGGGCCAAGGCCTCTCTGGGGGACTTCCTGGCACTGTGGGCTTGGGCAAGCCCCTTAATGTCCCTGAGCCCCAGCGGGCTTCCTCCTGTGTAAGACAGGAGGGCTTGTAAGTGCCCAGGTGAGGACCTGAAGGGCTCTTGTGAGGGACTCCGTGTCCTTTCAGGTGGAGGCCTGTTGGGCCATGGTTAGCCCTTGTAAGGAGCACAAGGGAGAAGGCAGGGCTGGGACAGGGCCTTGGGCCCCTTCCTCCCGCCGAGGACACCAACTGGAGGGCCAAGGCTGGGCCTTCACTCTTGCTCCAGGGAGGACTGAGGGCTGGTGGCTGCGGCCCCCCAGGAGTCAGGAAAGAGGGACTGTGTGGGGGTATCTAAAGTGGGAGCCACTGTACCGACCCTGCCTGTGGAGGTCCCGAGGGGACTGCAGGTGGGGCGGGCGGCATGGCGGTGGGGGGACCCCCACCGCCACGAGGAGGGTGCGAGGGAAGCCGAGGCTCTGCCCTGCATACCCCCTGCCCCCCATCCCACCGGGCGCTGTGCATTCCTCGCGCTGTTCACTCCTCTCCATGTGGCTGTCGCCGGGGTCGGTGGCTATGCCTGGGAGACCTGAGACTGCTTCCTCCGCCTCGGAAGGGGGCAAAAAGCAACTCGGAGCGGGTAATTATAGACAGCCGCGCACCGGCTGGCCCAAACCGGTTCCCTCTATTCCTGGGCATGGCTCAGAGCCACTGGTTGGGGAGAGCCAAGCAGACTCAGCTTGGGGGAGGTCCGTGGGGGAGGGACAGGCAGCTGTCACCAGTGCTGCCACCCAGACTCTTCAGTAGAGGCGGACGCAGCTCACTTCTCTGGACCCTGTGCAGAGAGCGGAGGGAGAAGTTGGTCTCCCCACCTCGGGGAGTTTGTGGTTTTTGTCACCGAGGCCACCCTGAGATGGGTGACAGAAGCCAACCCGACTGGGCAGAGGCAGCCTGTGGGGAACCATGCAGATGTGCTGCGTGGGGAGACAGCTTGGTGGGCGGTGGAGCTGGGACCTTCTTCCTTCCCATCACTGCCTCCCTGCCAGAAACCCTCCTGTTTCATTAGAGTGTGGCCCGAACCCTCCTCCTGGCCTCCATCCAGCATGAGGCTCCCCTCACTGCCCTCCCCTCACTGCCCTCCACTCCCTGCACCACAGCCGTCCTGGCCCTCTCTTCCTTGGAGTGGCCAAGCTCGTGCATGTCTCAGGGCCTGTGCACCTGCTCCGACTGCTGTGTGGGATGCTCCTTAGTCATTGCCGGGGCCTCAGACCGGAGCTCACACCCCTGGCCTGCCCATTCAAAGAAGCACTTCCTCCCCAGCTCCTTCAGTGCTTGATCATTCGGAAATTATCCTGCTGATTTCCTGTTTATTGAGGACTAGGATGGCACGTGATAAATAATCGGATATTTGTTCCCCAGATGACTGTTTGAACAGCTTCTCCTTCAGGACCTGCCCATGAGCCACTGGGGATTCCACCTCCACCTGTAAAAGAAAGGGTGGGACTCCAGAGACACCCCCCCCCCAGTCATTGCCTGAGCAGGTGGCAGTCCCTCCAGCTTTTCCACCCACATTAGAATCGCTAACCCAGTGCAGGGGGGGCCCAGCCTAGTCTGGGGTCAGAGGATTTCAGCCCAGCAGCTGACAGGCTTTGCATCCTGTGCTCGTTCTGTCCCACTGAGCTGAAACAAACCAGCTGGGGCTGGCCCGGCCTGTAGTTGGTCCTGGGCTCCAGAGGCCTGAGCTTTTTCAGAGAATGCCTGGGGCTGGATAAGACCACATGGTACCCTCAAGGGAAGGAGAGTCCCCGGGGCCCAGACCTGTGATTTCAGCCTGCAAGTGGGTCCATCTCCTTTAAGAAAACATTCCAGAGAAGATCCCCTGGGGCATTTTGCATCCTGGCCCTGAAGGAACCTCCTGGAATCTCTTCTGCCAGAAACTTGTGGAAGTGCCTCCCCTCTCCAAGGCCAGGAGTGGCTTCTAAAGAAGTCATTTCAAATAGGGGCCTTGGGTTCACGTTGGGCCAACTGGGGTGCGGCCTGAGAAGGGGGCTGTGCACTGCTCAGGGGCACTTCCTGGGGACAGCAGTGGGTGGGGAGACAGTGTCAGCCCAGCCCCAAAAGGCAGAGGGTGGGCCATTCATCTAAAGAAGAACCTTACTGCTGTGAATTGCATTCAGGAGACCAGGACTCCAGTCCCAGCGCCCCCGCACCCCCAGCCAGCCCTGGAAGGGATTTGCCCACTAAAGTTGCCTGGCCTAGGACGGGTCAGGCTGGCTGCTTTCCAAGCTCTCTGTCTAGGTCAGCTTTTCCCCTCCAAACTCACCTGGCCACCTAAGTCATCTGGGACCATTGTTAAAAGCCCTGATTCCAGCTCTGGCTGGGTGGCTCAGTGGGTTGGAGCATAGTCCACTGCACCTCACAGCCACAGGTTTGATCCCTGGTACAGGCACAGAGGGGCAGCCTGTCAGAGTCTCCCTCCCTCCCTCCACTCTCCTTCCTCCCTCTCCCTTCCCCTCTGAAATCAGTAAACATATTCTCAGATGAGGATTTTTGTAAAATCCTAAGCCTAGGCCCCACCCAGACCACCTCCAGGGAGGGTGGCTGCGGGCTGGGATTTGATGATTGCAAGGAGCCCTCCTCCCCAGGATTCAGTATCACGGGCCAGGTAGACCACGGCCCTGCTGAGCAGCGAAGGTGTGCTCCGGACGCAGCTCCCGAGGTTACCCCACCAGGGGCCCTCGCCAGCTGGCTGGTGTGGCAACTCTCAGGGCCATTTGACACAGGGGTGAGTGCTGGGACAGTGGACATGATTTGTGTGGCTTTCAGTTGGAAAGTCGCTGCTTATCTCTTCCTTCAAAACAACGTATTGCTTGAGGTCAGGGAGGAGAGTGTCTGCACCCCATCTGGGGGCTCCTGAGTGTGGGTTTTATTTGATTGGTTTTTGTGGGAGGTGGGGGTTTGAACAGTTACCCAGACCACAGACCTCGTGGACTAAGCCTGGGGGGTATTACTGACGGGTCCCCCGATTCAGGAAGAGGTTCACATGCACTGCTTGCAGGTCAGGACTCCAGGGCAAAGCTGTCCCTGCAGGGTGCTCCTTATTTTTTTAAGAAATGTCCTCCTCTGTATCTCCCCTGGTGCCTACTGTTATACAGTGTATTTTCTGAGGGTAGTTTTGCCATTTTAAATAATGCTATGCTGAGCATCCTGTAGCTCCTCTGATTAGTTTCTTAGGATAAATTGCTAGAAATGTAATTCATTGCTGGATCATAGGACCCGATATGAATCCTGATACTTAAAAAATATGTTTCTTTTCTTGAATAGATACAATATGCAGGTGATTTAAAAAAATTCAGCCCTGGCTGGTGTGTCTCAGTGCACTGAACGCCAGCCTGCAAACCAAAGGGCTGTGGGTTCAATTCCCAGTCTGGGCACATGTCTGGGTTTTGGGCCAGGTCCCCAGTAGAGGGCGTGTGAGAGGCAACCACACATTGATGTTTCTCACCCTCTCTCCCTCCCCACCTCTCTAAAAATAAATACCTAAAATCTTTTTAAAAATACTCAGACTGTACAAACGAAGGGTGTTGGTCCAGCTCTCACTCCGGGCCCCCAGTTCTGCAGACCCTGCCTGAAAGAAAAATACTGCAACTAGTTTTTGGTGCATTTTTCCAGAAATATTCTGTTTATATAAACATACATGTTTTTCTTCTCATCCTCTTTTTCTGTTTTGTTTTAACACACATGGGAACTTTTCCCGTACGTGTTTTAAGCAGCATTTCTCCACATGGTTATGTTGTAGCATCACACCCAGGCCTGAATTGGCAGCGACACACTCTGGGGGTGGGGAGGTCCTCACTGAGCAACCGCAGTTCGCAGGGCACAGGGTTCCGTCATCGGGGAAAGGGCGCAGCGCCCAAAGCTGGGCACTTCCCCCAGGATGCTTTGCAGTCTTGGGGAGAGGGCCTTGTGGGAGCCTGGGAGCAGCCGGGGCAGGAAGTGGAAGAGGAGACAGCTGTCAGAGGCTGTCGCAGTCTGCCAGTCTGCAGAGAGGTCGGGAGGGTCTAGGCAGCCTCTGTGTGAGGAATGGGAGCTGCAGACTCACTCTCTCTCTCTCTCTCTCTCTCCCCTGAGCCGGGGAGCAGAGGCCTGGGCTGCAGCCGGCCTCAGCAGCCGGCTCCCAGGGGAGTCACGGGGTGGACGTAGGACCATGTCTTCGCTGTCTCGGCTCACTTCCTCCTGACACCGGACTGGATATTCTTCCCATCCTTTATTCCCTTTCCATTTTTTCTTCCCCAGAGGTTCATCCAAAATAGAGGAAGCCTGTGAAATCTACGCCAGAGCCGCAAACATGTTCAAAATGGCCAAAAACTGGAGCGGTACGTGATCTCTGCTGGTGCTCCTTCCTCCTCTCCTCCCTCTTCCTCTCCTCCCTTGGCTTCCAGTCCCCAAGGCCTGGCTGGGAGGGGGGCCTCGCAGCTCCCTGTCTATTTAGGCTCCTCCACCACCACAAGCCTGTGGGCCAGTTGTCTGGCCGTCAGAGCCCACTCGGCCTCGGAGTGAGGATGGAGGGATGGGGATAACTCCATGACTGAGTCCCGTAGACCCACGTGGATGAGGAGGGGTTCTAGGGGTTCCTCCTTAAATTCAGAATGTCAGGTTTCCCTGGAAATTGTTCCGTGCCGCTTCTGTCCGAGTGTGAATTCTGGACTGGGGGATGTCCGAGTGGTCCCGGTGACACTGGTCACAGTTCCCATTGACCAAGCACTGCACTAAGCACCGAGCTTGCACTATTTAATAGAACCATCTCAGCAGCCCTTCAAGGGTCATTCATTAATCCCCCGTTTTATAGATTCGGGAACCGAGCCCTTGTCTCAGCCCCTTGCCCAAGGTGCCACAGTTAGTCACTTATAGCGTGGAATTCCGAGTCCAGCACCTCAACTCCAGAGCTGGGGTGTTTAACCTGCCCCTGTGCTGCTTAGTGACCTTCAGGGCCGAGGGACTTGGATTTGAGTCACAGCCCAGACTGGCCTGCGACCCTGGGGAAGTTCCTTGGCCTCTCCTCATCTGTGTCCCCCTCAGTGCCAGGACAGAAAAATAGTCAAGACTGACTGCATGGGGCCATAGCATGGGTTCAAGGAGGTCAGGCCTGGCCAACTGGGGGCAGTCAGCATTCAGTGGACGCGGTGGCGCAGTAGCAGGCAATGCTCCCCCTGGGAGAGGCCACTCTGGGTCACATGCCCCTGAAAAACTCACACCTGTGTTGGTGGGCAGAGTGTCAGCCTAGTCCTGGCCGGACCGACTTGGCCCTGCATCACAGTCAGGCTCCCCAAGGCTGGAGCTTGGCTGGTGCGCGAGGAGGCGCAC
Organism: Anoura caudifer; assembly: GCA_004027475.1. NCBI lineage: Eukaryota > Metazoa > Chordata > Mammalia > Chiroptera > Phyllostomidae > Anoura > Anoura caudifer. The sequence goes on along the minus strand of PVKU01008821.1, from coordinate 61,108 downwards.
AGGTGGGAGCTGCCGGCGGGCCGGGCCAGGAGGAGAGGTCTGCGAGCTGGTGCCTTGCGCCCTTTGGGGGCCGATCGCATGCTGTGACTTTGAGTGCCAGCAAGACCGCATCAGGGGAATGGAGGAAACCAGAGAGGAGCCTGCCGACTGGGAAGAAGATGAAACCCCAGGGCGGGCCGTGGAGGCACAGGGTAGAATCAGTTACTGTTATTTCTGGGAAGGGCTGAGCTTCCACGAAAAGCTAGGTGCTATGTGTATTTTTATGCTCCTGTACTCAAAGTGCCTTAAAAGAAAGAACACTTATTTTCCAATCACTTAGATGTTGCTTTCCCCCTAAAATTTGTAAACCCCACTCCCAACTACTCAAACAGGATTCCTAGTCCAGTTTTCTAACCCAGTCATATTAACGTTCATGGAAATCTTACACTCAAGTTTCTAGCCCTTAGAAATAATAGAGGGCTCACGCATCAGGAGGGGCCTGTGTCTGTCCCGCTGCTCCACAGGTGCAGGACAAGGGCCGGGCCCTCTTGTGCTCTTCCAGCTCAGAAATTCTGTGATTGGGACTCAGCTGGAGGAGAACAAAGGGAAGCAGCCTTAGAACTTAGTGGGAGGTGGCTGTGGAGGTCCCAGTTAGCAGGGTCCCCACCGCAGGAGATGAGACACATAAACAGAATGGCTTGGGACCCGTGGAAGGTGACAGTGTGCAGCTGAGCACAGGACAGACTGGGCTTCTAGTGTGCAGTGTGCACTGCCCCCACCATGGGCACTTGTCCCTACGCCCTCAAGATCCTGGTGCCCACGTCCTATTTCCCTCTCAGGACATGAAGCTCCTGGATGGAGCAGACCCTGTATGTCTGCCCCCGCTGCCATGTACCTCACGATTAGGGTGGTGACTTGCCCACACAACCCGCAGTGACTCCACTGGAGGGACCAGAGTGTGCACAGAGGCAGAGGAGTTGGGGGAAAAGGAAATGGGACTCGGAAGGCGGGAGTAGCCTGGGAGTGTTTTGCAGCAGAATCTCCATTGCCCTTGTCTTCCCCAAGCCCCCTCCTGGCCCCATCCCCTAACTCAGCCCCTTTGGTTCCCAGCCCTGTGCTTCCCAGCTCCCCACGGGGCACCGCTGGGTCCTGATGCCTTGAGGTCTAGGTCCAGACCTCAGCTCACCCAGGCCACCCCCTTCCTTTCTCTGAGACTCTGTATTCTGGAGAGCACCCAGGGCAGTGTCCGGGTGGCGTACAAAGCGTGGCACCCACTCAGGCCACGGCCACTTTCTTCTGTTCCAGCTGCCGGAAACGCTTTCTGCCAGGCAGCCCAGCTGCACCTGCAGCTTCAGAGCAAGCACGACGCGGCCACCTGCTTTGTGGACGCCGGCAACGCGTTCAAGAAAGCTGACCCCCAAGGTGAGGAGGGCTCGTGGGCCTCTGGGGCTGGCCGCCCAGGGCACCAGCTGAATGCTCTGTAGGGAGGCCCTCAGGTTACCACCCGGCTCTGGCTTTCTCCTGCGGCCGGCAGGCGATAGGCTGGCAGGGAGGCACTTGCGTTTTAATTTCAGACCTGGCTCTCTTCCGGTTGGCATTCGCATCCAGCTCAGAGCCGCCGCCTCCCCTTCCACTGTGTGTGTGTGGCAGCATTTGGGAGTGGGAGTTACATTTCAGCCCTGCCGCCTGCCAAGGGGAGAGGAAAATCTGTTCTGTTGTCAGAATTAACACGCAGAGGGGGTGGGAGGGCCTCTGAGACCAGCCAGGTAGGAGCCCTGCTGAGAAAGGAGAGGAAGTTACCCTACCTGGCCTCCCTACCCCTGGGTGGGAGGTGTGGGGGGCGGCGGGGAGAGAAGACAGCCCGGGATGGAGTTGCCAGAGAACAAGTTCCTTCCGATGAGAGCAAGCTGCGGACAGAAGCCCTGATCGGCGTGACTCACAGCAAGAACACCGTTTTGTCCCACTGGGCTCATCTGGGAGCGGAAGCCCAGTGGGCACCAGAATTTCCATTTTATGGAGCTTGAATTTTAATTTACTTTTTAAATCTTGGTGCCAGACACAGATTGCTAACTTTTAATTTTAGCAAGCAAAGACTTAAGACCATCTATTGTCACTCATGAGACTGAGAAGGACATGAGTTTTGTTTTTTTAAAGGAGGTGGACGATCTTGAATAAAGGCCTATACTTCCAGGGGGCGCAGCAGGCAGCAGCCCACAGAGGCACCCACCAGGGCCATCGAGCCCTGGTTTGCATGCCAGCCCTGGGGACTTGCCGTCGGGGGCACTTAATTTCCAGGGTCTGATCTCGGGGTAGACTGAGTAGCTTTCCTCTGTTCCCAGTCCTGACCAGTCGCTGCTCTGCCATGGGGTGTCTCACAGACGTGGGCCTCAGCGGTCACGTGGTGGCTCAGGCCCAGCAAGGGCCAGCGGGGAGGCCCCGTGACACCGTCACTGCACTGAGCTGAGCGCTGAGCCACTGCCAGCCACGGGGGTGAGGTGATGATGACTCAGGCCATCCCGGGGTGGGGGGGGTTTCCAGCTGGAATCACCGGAGGAAGTCTCCGTGTCCCCCATGGAGCCCCTCACTCCTGCTTCCTTCTCCTCCCTGGGGCTCTGGTTGACCTGTAGGTGCTGCCCTAGCATCTATGGACCTTCAGCTGCTGCCCCCGAGTGACTGGATGGACCTGTTTCTGGGGCGGGAGAAGAGTGCCAGGCCGCGTGACAGGTGCCCAGCACCAGCTGCTCCTTAAACAAGCCCAGCGCTTCCCGTGGGCAGGCCCCACCTGGCACTGTGATGTCATGTCCTTCCCTGGCTTTTGATCCGAATTTTCTCATCTCTCAGCAGGTGCTGTATGTGTGGCGTGGCCCAGGGCCTGGCTTTAGGAAGCACCCAGGGGGCCAGAGGCCGCTGAGAGATGAGAAAGCAGCAGTGCTTAGGTGTGGCGATGGTCCCCTTGCAGGGCACAGAGGCTGACCTAGCTTCTCCAGGGATCAGCGAGCACGGTTTGCTGCCCTGGGAGCTGAGGCAGCAGTGGGTGGGTTTGGGGGGGTGGGGGGACAAGCGGGGCAGTGGAGCAGAGAACTGCCTGATTCGGGCAGAGTGGCATCCCACCCAGCACCACTGCCTCCTGACCGCCAGCCCCTGTCAGAGCGCTGAGTTGGGGACCGTTTGAGCCAGGCTCAGGAGAGAGGGCACGTTTGTACCAGGGCTGACAACTGCTTTGTGTCTGGGGCCAGTCCGGCTTCACAAAGGTCCGTGGCAGCTGCGTGGGGCTCAGCGTGGTCTTGGAGGGCCGGGGGGCACCTGCTCTCCCTGACCTCAGACAGTCACTTCCTCTGCTCAAGCAGAGACCACCCAGGAGGTCAGGCTCAGACGCGCCCAGGGTGGCACCTGGTACTCGGTGACAGTCCAGCAAGGGGCAGCCCTCGGCTTGAATCCGACAGGCCTGGCTGGGCTCTGAGCCTCGGTCCCCGGGCTCTGTGCCTAGTGAAACAGAGCTGGAGGGCCGGTTTGGAACCTGGCCCACTTTCCCTGAGCAGGTGACTAGCTCCCTGGGGCCCTGCCAATCACCTCGCCTGCCTCAAAGGCCTCTGTCTTTTATCAGCACTTCCCACAGGAGCCCTGGAGGGCCCTGCTCTCAGTGTGGGTCAGGGGTATCCTGCCACCGCCTGGGGGGGTGGGGGCGGGGAGGTGATGCCCACAGCTGTCAGTGATTCGCAGTTTCCCAGCCACTGTCCACTACTCTGAGTGGACTCGGGCCAGGGAGGCCTTTTACTCCGCATGCCAACAGCTGGGCCCCGGACTGCGTGTGTGGATTCACACGTGTGTGCCCAGGGCATGGAGGTGGCCAGGCCCCTACCTCCCCTCTCCCCTCGTACCCCTCGCCCCACTGCTGTTTACCAGATGCCTACTGTGTACCAGCCTCTGGCATCGTCTTTCCATCCATTCCATTTCCTGGCTGAGCTGGGGGGTGGACTGCAGGAGTGGGGTGGGAGGCAGGATGGATGGGAGGCACCTGGAGCCCAGGATGGAGGGCCCTGGGTCATGGACTGCCTGTCCCCCTGAGCCAGGGCCTCCCCTCTCTGGGCCTCAGCCCCCTCCCCCAGCCTGGGCTGGTCACTCCCAGCGTCCCATCCCAGCTCCAGCTTTCTGTGGGCGGGCGGGTGGAAGGTGAGTTTGCTCTGCTCTTCCAGGGCTGCACTGCCCCTCATCCTGGGGATCCTCGTGGCCCAATAAGATGAGCCGCTTACAGCCAGTGTGTCCGGGGCTTGTCTGCCCCTGCTCCTGCCAGGGTGTCAGCTGGCAGCCCGCCGCTTTCCGGGACAGGTGTCCTGGAGCGCAGAGCAGGAGGCATGAAGGGGATTTAATCCTCTGAGTTGGTGTTGTTGCCACAGGGGCAGGGGTGGTGGGGGCACAGCCTCCCCTGCCACGCGGCAAGGGCCGCCTTGCTGACAGTGCTCCAGGGCCAGCGCCAGCAGGCCAGGTGCCACCACCCGGGGTGGCAGCCACGGGGAATCTGTCCCACCAGGGGAGCTTCCAGCCCCTCCTTCTCTCAGCCGCTAATCTAGCCAGGAGCAGCCTTGCCACCTCTGCCCGCAGGCGTCAGGCTGGACTGGAAAGGATGTGGGCGAGTCGCAGGGTGCTTGCTGGTGACACCCACCCGCCGTGGTGGAGGCTGGAGCAGGGGCGATGCTCAGCGTGCTCTCCCTGCCCCCTGCGGCCCAGCCGCAAGGCTCCTCACCATCCTCTTCCTGGTGCTGCAGCCACGTGTTGTCTCAGTGGTCATTCCCAAAGTGCTGTCACAGAGAGGGCGTATTACAGGCCCACTGAGTGTTTCTAGCTCTCATCTTTGTGGGGTTCCCTCTCTGTCCTTTTCCTCTTCCCCACTGGCTCGGGCTTCCAGCTGCCAGCCTCAGAACCTTAACCAGGGGGTGTCTGCTCTCCGAATCTTTTTGGGGTCCCCAGAGGCCTTTCAGATTGGAACAAAACCTCCAGAACCCCTCACTCCCAGGGCAGTGCTCACAGATACACATTTTACATGTGAATTTCGGGAGCTGGTGAGCTCCCTGAAAGCCCAGCCCAGAGCTCAGCCACGGCCTGTCGCTGGGTAGTGAGGCTGAGAGCCCCTCAAGGGAGCAGGTGCCCGGCCTTATGCATCTTTGTAGCATCTCAGCCCCTCGGGGACCCTGGCAGCGGACCAGGAGCCTGCCAGTGCCCTGGCTCAGTGAGGACCCTCATCCTGTGTCCTGTCCAAGCTGTCTGTCCTTCCCCCTCCACCTCCCCGCGCTCCCTTTCCTCCTGAGATGCATTAAAACGGTGTTAAAAAAAAAAAAAATCCACCCGAGAGCTCATCACCCTCTGCTAGAAAATGCCTCCCACTCATGCTTCTCTCTCTCCTCCAAATAACTTGTCAAGAGGAAAAAGCCATTCCCAAATTTAAAGTCTTGCAAGAGATAGTACAACAAAGGTAGCCCCGAGCCCCCTCTCCAGTGCCGCTTAGTGTCTGTCTCATTGGAAGCCTGTGGCTAGAGGAGCTGGCAGGTGTCAGTGCTGGTTAAGGAGGGCGTGGGGTGGGGGTGTCTGCTGAATGCTGTGGTTGGGCCAGGGAGTGATGAGGATTCCCACTGGGGGGCCTCAGGGTCCTATAGTGGAAGGGTGGCAGAGCCCGGGAACCTGTATGTCCCTCAGTGTCAGGCTTGGCCGCCACTGGTCCCACCTTCCCCCTGGCCAGCGGCTCAGTCCTGGAGGGTGAAGCCGTGGGAGATCTGGCTCCCAGCACCCAGGGGAACCTGGCTGTCAGCCTGACCTGGCACCGCCGTGTCCTGCCCCTGGGGTTACTGGGAAGGTGGTGGCGCTGTGGCTGCTTGAGGGGCAGGGCAGCTGCATCAGCCAGGCTGCCCTCTGAACCACGTGCCCAGTGAGCGGGTGTGCAGAGACAACGAGTCTGACCGGGGTCCTGGGCTCAGGGATCCCTTCACCCTCCCTCCCAGCCCCCTCCCCAGGGAGTGTAGCCTTGGCCCTGCATCCCCGCCTCCCACTGAATTCACTTGGCTCTCTCACTTCTCCCCCTGCCCTTTTTCTCTCCCCAGAGGCCATTAACTGCTTGATGAGAGCGATTGAGATCTATACAGATATGGTAAGAGTCACTGTGTGTCCTGTCCCCACACCCCGACCACCACATTGCCCCAGCCTCACCTCCCACCTCCCCACCTCCAGCACCAAGAGCAGGCAAGGAGTGGGAGCAGGGGAGTTTGGTCACCTGCACTGGGCGGGGATGGCTGGGTCCTCATCCAGCTCCCCACTGGCCTGGCCCCTGGCAGCAGCCCCTGGCAGGCCACCGAGGCCCTTCCCCAGGACCTGCCTTCCCACGGTCCAGCGGCATCATTTGTAGAAGTTAAGGTTACTGGGGGCACATGTCCTTTTCCCTGTGCCCAGCCTTCCCCACCAGCATCCTAGTTGATGACCAGCTCATAGCAGGCCACAGGGGGCAGTGGGCAGCCCCCGGAGTAGGCACAGCCCCTGCACTGTCCCAGGGATGTCCCCAAGGACAGATGAGGCCCAGAGAGGCGGCTGCCAGCCCAAGGCCACAGAGCCAGGACTGCAGACCAAAAGCAGGCTCAGGCTTCTGTGAACTCTCCTGTTTGCCTCTTCACAGGTCCCCTCTGTCTCATCGGACCCCTCCCCTAGGCAGGAAGAGGGTCCTGCCCCTCGGGCCCCAGATGGTGCTGTGGCATTATAGTCACAGCATTTATTGGCCCAGCCGCTCAGCCAGGCGCGCCCCCCCCCACCACCACAGCAGCCCTGTGAGGTGGGCACTGTTGTTAGTGCGGCTCGGCAGTGAGAGGGACACACACCTGCAGGCAGGGTTCACTGAGACCAGAAACAGGCCTGGCCCTTTCCTCCTGCCCTGTGCACCAGGGTGCAGAGCGGCTGGCCAGGCTACCTGGACCCACCCTGGGTGGAGTCAGGTGGGGTGTGCTCAGCCCCTCTGGGAGCTGGGGGCCTCCTCGAGGAAAGCTCTGGCCCTCCACAGGGGAGTTTGGAAAGTGGAGGGGGTAGGGAGGGTGGGTTGACTTGCTGAAGGGCCACCTCAATGGCCACACTGGGGGAGGGGTGGCCGAGGCACCCTTGGGCAGTGGGGACATTGGGGGCCCAGTTTCTCCAGAGCTTTCACCAGGCAAGCCTGGGCTGGTCCTACCATGGCCTCTCCCAGCCACCTGTCAAAGGCTTCTTCGGGTCGGGACCTCTGCCAGTCACCCCACCCACCATGCTCCCTGGGAGCATGGGCTGTGTCAGCCCAGGTCACCCAGGCAGGGCAGCAGCACACAGGCCCGGCCCTCTCTGTCTAGAGCTTCCCTTTTAAGCCCCATGCCTCTGCCTCTCGGTACCCTCACAGGTGCGGCTAAGCGGCGGGGAGCCACCACCCTGGGGACTGGGGGGCAGCATGGTCGAGCTGGGGGGCACCAGTCATCAACACTCCTTTCCTGCGTCCCCTGCAGGGCCGGTTCACCATTGCAGCCAAGCACCACATCTCCATTGCAGAGATCTACGAGACGGAGCTGGTGGACATCGAGAAGGTGCGCAGTGGTGAGGGTACCTGGCCCTCGACCGGGAGGGGGCTGCTACAGCCACACCCCTGGCACCCGGACTCCTCTCTCTGTCTTGTCACTCAGGAGACCTCTGGTGTCTGAGCTCGGGGAAAGGGGATAGGGCCCAGCAGCGCCAGGGTGCAGGGCTCTGGCTATGTCCCAGGTGGGGTATGGGCTGCAGTGACCAAGGTTGAGGTGCCACCTCGTCACCCCTCCCTCCCATGTCTCCCCAGGCCATCGCCCACTACGAGCAGTCTGCAGACTACTACAAGGGCGAGGAGTCCAACAGGTACCCAGGGCCCCTTCCCCCTGCTCCTCCTGCCACCCAGCTCCCCAGTGCCCCTGTGAGAGCAGCCCCCCTGAGCTCCCCCTCTTTCCCCCACCACACAGCTCGGCCAACAAATGTCTGCTGAAGGTGGCTGGTTACGCCGCGCAGCTGGAGCAGTATCAGAAGGCCATTGACATCTACGAGCAGGTGGGCACAGAGGAGCCCCAGCCCTGCTTCTGCAGAGGGCACTACACCCCCTCCTGTGTGCTGCTGCCCCTCCCCCTACCCGTCACCCTCTCTCTCACCCCTCCCCCTCCACTTCCTCCCTCCCCCTCCACTTCCCTGTCATCCCCTGGACTCAGCCTGGCTGACCTTTTCCTCCACCGTGCCCCTGTGTGGTGTCCCCGCCATCTCCCCGGCCCAGCCCGGCCCCCAGTCCTCACCCGGAGCTTCCTGGCTGACCCCAGAATGACTGACTCTGAAGAACCAGAGTGGGGGAGGGAGTGGGAAGAACTGCTGCAGCCTGGGGGGGGAGGGGCAGAGGCAGCTGAGGGGCCCGAGGGAAGGGGGTCGGGGACACAGGAGAGGGATGTGGCTGCTCGGGCTTGGCCCCTGCTGTCCCGGTGGTGCAGCCTGGCCAGGGGAGAGGCAGGCTGCTGTTCCTCAAGTTCCTGCAGCCTCCGCCCCTCTGCCCACCAACGTGCCAGCCTCCAGTCGGGCCTGACAGTGGGGCTGCCTCCTCTGCCCATCTGGGGTGCCTTGGGAGGCACACAGGCACCTGCCCTGTGGCGACGCCCATCCCCCCATCACCTCTTGGTCCTTGGTCACTCACCATTGCCGGCTTCCCTGGGGCACGGGCCCTGCCTCCAGCTGGCCCCCCAGTGCCTGGCAGTGACCCCAGCCCTCTGGTGGCCTGCCATGAGCTCACGGCACGGTCTCCACACCCCTGTAGGTGGGCACCAACGCAATGGACAGCCCCCTCCTCAAGTACAGCGCCAAGGACTACTTCTTCAAAGCGGCCCTCTGCCACTTCTGCATTGACATGCTCAACGCCAAGGTGAGCCCGCCCAGAGCTTTCCCCGCCAGGCAGGCAACCGTCCCCAGAGCACTAGGGTCGGTGTCCCTGGACCAGGTCCCCTCTCAGCCCCTTAGAAGAGGTGGCCCCTGACATCTGGACCCTGACAGTCGCCTGGGGCGAGCACTGCTTGCTCTCCCGGCTGCATTTCCGCCCTGATGCCACCTGCCCGGCCCCTTAGTGCTTGAGCTTTCCGATTCCCAGCCCGCCACTGTCGGGCTCGCTCTTCGTGATGACACGTTCAGAACCCTTACTGCTCCCCCTGAGGCCTGCATCACTGTACCCCATATCACAGGTGAAGACACAGGTCACAACCAGAGTCCCTTGTTCAAGGCCCAGTGCCCGGTACATGCAGCCTGGACTCCAGACCCCCTGGGTTCCCAGTGTCTCAATTTGTGCCACAGCCTGCATGTCCACCCACCCACCCTCAGGGCCTCCTGGCGAGAGGGGTACTGTGGGGAGGGGCAGGCAGTGCCCAGGGATGGAGTCAGACTCCAGAGTCTGAGATTTCTTGGGGGTTTCCAGCTGCCCGAGCCCCTCCCCTTCCTGCGCACCCCCCCACACACACACACCGGGAAGGTGAAGAGCAGCCTGTTCACATCTCTGCCCCCGCTCACCCTGTGCCCTGAGCAAATCACTGCCCTCTCTGGGTGTTGCCTGCTCTCAAAATGGGGGTCTCCATCCTGTCACCCTCCCTGGGTCCTCATGCTGGTGAAATGTGAGAGGTGCCCAGCACCAGGCCTGGCACATGACAGGCACTTGTCATTTGCTTCCTCCCCTGGTTGACCAGGTTCGGGAAGGAGCACTGGGCCCTGGCCTGGGAATCCTTCCCTGAGCCTCCCTCTCTGCCTCCCCGTCCCCACCGGCTGTCTCTGCAGCCAGGCTGGCGCTGAGCTCAGCTCCATGGGGGTGCCACTAGGCACAGACCCAGGTGACATGGAGGCTGGGGGATGGGCACAGAGAGCCAACGCAGGGCCCAGGCTGTCCCCAGATCCCCTTGGCCTTCAGGCCAGCGGCTCCACAGCCCCTCTCCCTGAGCTTGTCCCCTTCCTTCCCCACACTCTCGATGCTCAGCTTGCTGTCCAGAAGTACGAGGAGCTGTTCCCTGCTTTCTCCGATTCCCGGGAGTACAAGCTGATGAAAGTGAGTGCTGGGGGCCCTGTCCCCGCCCCCTTCGCATCTGGGCCTGGGAGTGGGTGGCTGGGAGCCCAGCACAGGGAGCCCGGAGGCAGGGCTCCAGCTAGTGTAGTCACAGAGGTGCGTGCAGTGGTTCTCAAGGGGTTTTGTTTTTATTTTGTTTCTCCTCTTCTACCATTCGGGTCTCCGTTTTGTAGATGAGACCAGACTCAGGCAGCAACAGAGCCGGTCAGGGCTGAGCTGGGACACACACAAACACACACACACCCCCACGTGGCCCATGCCCATGAGCTTGCAGGTCACTTCCAACACGGGCAGGATTGGAACAACACTGCCTTTCCACCTCCCGCACGGGAGTCCCCGATGCTCATCCCCCTAGATGGTGTGTGTGTGGGTGTGACCCCAGCTGGCCGGGGCCCCTGACCCCTGCCTGCCCTTCTCTTACAGAAATTGCTAGAAGCCCACGAAGAGCAGAATGTAGACAGCTACACCGAGGCGGTGAGTGGCTAGCAGGGTGGCTGCCTGTCTCAGGCAGGCTCTGCCGTGCCTCTCACCCTCTTTGTCCCTGGCCTTGGCCCCGGGCTGTGAGTCCCTTCCTCCAGTTGACCCCAGAGTCCTCCCAAGGGGCCCCAAGAGGGGCAGGGAGTGTTCTCCCCATTGCAGAGGTGATGGCACCGCGGCTGAGGATGGTGAGGGGACTTGGCCTTGGTGCCTCGGGGGCAGAGCTGGGTTCAGACCCACCTCTGCCTGCCCACTCAGAGTCCCCCTGACAGCAGCTGAGGGCCACCTCTCATCGGGCGCTTTGGGTGACCCAGAGGAGCAGAGAGGGAAGGAAATGAGCAGAGACCTCCTTCCCTCCCAGGAGCAGGAGAGGAGGTGGGGCTGAGACTGAGGGGCGTGGGCAGGCCCATCCTTCCAGCAGCAAGTGTCCTGGAAGCTCTGCACCACAGGTGTTTCTAAATGTTCTGGACCCCAGTGTGCCCTGCTCAGGACCCGACCAGTTTCTCAGGGTTGGGCTCCTGCCCCTTCGGAAATGGAGGCCCCTAATGACAACAGGCCAGCTCCCTCTGGTCCCTCTGGTCCCTCCTGCTCACCCTGCCTCAACGCCAGGAAATCTGGAGGCTCCACATGGAGAAGTGGGGACAGGAAGGGCGTGGGTTCTCCCTCCAGCCTCCCAGCTCCCGGTGCTACTCAGGACAGGCCTTGGTCACATCTCCAGGCCTCAGCTTCCCAACCCTAACTCAAGGAAGCCAGATTGCTTTTTTTTTTTTAAGCTACAAAATCTGTTTTTTCCCCTGAAAGGAAGCCTGACACTCAGGTTAGTGATGGTGTAAAAGGGAGCCACCAGCTCACTGCCTCCCTTGCTGGCCGGCTGGTGGGACACAACAAGAGTCCCAGAGGCCTGGGGCTGGAGGGCTGGGACAGGGAGGAAGCGGGGCCAGGTGCAGGACTGGCCACCCGGCCCTTGGGTGTGCTGCAGGTGAAGGAGTACGACTCCATCTCCCGGCTGGACCAGTGGCTGACCACCATGCTGCTGCGCATCAAGAAGACCATCCAGGGCGATGAGGAGGACCTGCGCTAAGCCCCGCCCACCCCGGGGCCCTCTTCCCACCCTCTGCTCTCCAGGCAGCCCCTCCAGTGCCAGTGTGAGCCCTGAGAGGGGGCCCCAGACCTGGGCTGGGGCCTTCCCTCCCTCCCCCCAGCGTCTCACAGGCCACGATGTAGGCTCCGCACCCGGCCTGCTGGCTGGGGACAGCCACCCTCTGTCCTTGCTGCACCCCTCTCCCTGCCCATTTATTTAAGCTCCAAAGATACCCCTTTCCACCCCAAAGTACAAAATCTGTGATGTAGACCTATTCGCTGTGGGTGCTGCCCCAGTGGGAGGTGGGGGACAGTAGTCAAGCTCAGAGCACATGGAGCTGCTGAGGGGTGCTCTTGCTGCTGGGCGTGAGCTCCTGCTCCCCCAGCTCCAGGAGCTGCCCAGCCTCCTGCAACCCCGACCTCCCCAGAGAGACCCCAGGTCCTGGAGCTCAGGGACCATCCTGCACCCACCCCACATCTCCTATCCCAGTGCTTTGAGGTTTCGTTGGTCGGAAGCTGCAGCTGGACCCAAAAGAAAATAAAGCAACAACACTTTTGCATGAGTCCTTCTGCCTCCTCAACCTCTGCTACACTCCTCCTTCCTTTAGGGCCAGAGTCCTGTCCTTCCTGGTGCCCCCACCAGGCTCTGGCCACACTCTGTGGGAAGGGGAGGGCGTCTTCACCCATGGGCCTTGGCTTCCTTGGCTGGGCTTGGGGGCGGGGGCAGGGCCAGCCCTCAGAGCAGCTGGAGGGTGGGTGCAGCGGTCCAGTGACAGTGGGAGAGGCCCTTTGAATCTCCCAGCCTCACCCACATCCATGACACCCCGGAGGGAGTGCTGAAAGCCCCAGTGCACTCATTCCATGTGTCGCAGCATGGGGGTGGGGGAGCAGCTTTGGTGACAGAGTAGAGGACCGAGTGGGTATGGAGTGTGGGAGAGGAGATAACAGCATTCCTTTGCCCTGGAAAGGTGGGCAAGGGCCACCCACCTGCGCACTTCACCATGTGGGCCTCTAAGTGAGGTGAACTGTCTGATGTGCGTGTGCTCCCACCTCCGGGTGGGGACAGCGGGAGGAGGCTCATGCAGGAGGCAGGTGAGTGGGGCAGAGGAGGGGCTACCTGGAAACCAGGGTGGGCTTCTCAGACAGTGATCCCACCTAGAGCTGGGATGGAGTTCAGGAGACCATGCCGGAGTGGCCCTTGCGACACCCTGCCCTGCTGCCCTCTCCCCTTCTGCTCCCATGACTCTATCGATTGATAATGGCTGCCTCCAGCTCAGCTAAGACCCCTGAGACCTGAGGTTGATTACTGATGTCTGCCACAGGCATAGGCTGAACAACGGTTTAAGAATCTATTTCTGCCCTGGCTGGTGTAGCTCAGCAGATTGAGAGTGGGCTATGAACCAAAGGGCTGACGGTTCATTCTCAGTCAGGTCACACGCCTGGGTTGTGGGCCAGGACCCCAGTACCAGTAGGGGACACGAGAGGCAACCACACATTGATATTTCCCTCTCCCTTCCCCTCTCTCTAAAAATAAAATCTTTAAAAAAAAATCAATTTCTGTCATTGGTGACTGAAAATAATTCTCAATCTTGCCTGTGCTTGAAATCATTAAAAGGACTCAAGTTTGGCCCTGGCCAGGTAGCTCAGCTGGTTAGAGCACTGTCCTCATACACCGTGGTTGCAGGTTTGATCCCCAGTCAGGGCACATAACAAGAATCAAACAATGAATATGTGACTGAGTGGCACAACAAACCCATGTTTCTCTCAAATCAATAAAATATTTTAAAGTATTAAAGCTTGTGTCGCACCGGTAAACTGGTTTGGTGAGGTTCCCCACCCTTTGGGATTTTTGTTTGTTTCCTGAAAGTTCCACAAGTGATTCAAATGTGCGGCTAGGGGTAGAAACCACTGAACAGGACAGTTCTTTTCAACCTATAATTTATCCACTTGCTCAGCAAATACTAAGTGAATGTAGTTAAGAGGCAACCACAGACCCTGCCCTCCAGGAGCTCTCACTCCCCAAATGCAGAACCCTAGAATGGACACACTCCTTTCGCCCTGCCCATCCAATCTGCCTTTGAGAACCTTCCTTTTATGTCTCTTATGTAACAATGTCTGGCAAAAGGCCTGGCTCATGGTTTGTGATTTTTTAACCCATTTATTGAATGATTGCATTGTGTCAGGTATTGTATAGTCCAGGTGCTGGGGATTTTACCACCATCACGGGTGTTGCAAGCTGTGTGTGTGTTCTTTCTGCATGGTGAGGGGCAGAGGTGACAGAACAGTCTGCCAACACCAGAAACAACATACAGGTGTAGAGTCCCCATGCCCCGGATGCCATTCTAAGGACAAAACACACAGGAACCTCTGAAGTCAGGGAGTTAGAAAAACCAGGTTAGCATTCTGTCCACCACTCTCTAGCCTATCAGTCAAGGAACTTACTCTTCCTGAGCCTCAATTTCACCCTCTATAACTTGGGCAAAAAAAAAGCAGAGGCTTATTTATTTGGGACGTTGCACGGGTTATCGAAGTGAGTTTGGGAAGGTACATAGTAAGTGCCCCACAAACGCCAAATAAACCAATGCGCCATAACCATAAGGTGGTAATGAAGATTCAGTGGGATCGTCAGGGCCAACAGGAAAAAGCCACTCGGTAAAGGAGGAGGTTATCTGTCAGGACAGTGGGCTAGATCCTTTTCCCGTGGGGTAAGAAGAATACATTTCACCATTTTAAAAGAGATGTAACTAAACTATGGAGCTATCTTGTTTGGGTTTTACTACTGTTTCTTACTAGGAGTGCGATCTTAGACAAGTTACCTACTTCTCTGTGCCTCAATTCCTTCATCTATAAAACACAGTAACTACATGGGCCTGCTTGTGACTTTTAAGTAAGTTGACAGATAGGGAGGGCTTGAGCAGATCCTGGCACGTACTTGCAGGTTTACGGTGGCGGTAATCCACACAGCGCGCAGGCGCGTTGGGGCAGTCCCGTGGGAAGCCCGGGTGGCGGCCATCTTGGTAAAGGGCAGCGACCGCAGCTTCCGTACGTCGTCAGGCTGCGTGACCAGGGGGCTCCGCGAGGTCCAGGGCACTTCGAAAGCGGGGTGGGCCGGACCACGGCGGGGGCTGCGGGGGTGAGTGGTTGAGGTGCGTGATGGGGGAGGCGGCCGTGGCCGCGGAGCCTTGCCCGCTGCGCGAGGATAGCTTCACGCGCTTCTCGTCACAGAGCAACGTGTACGGGCTGGCGGGCGGTGCGGGCGGGCGCGGAGAGCTGCTGGCCGCCACCCTTAAAGGCAAGGTGCTGGGCTTCCGCTACCAAGACCTCCGACAGAAAATCCGTCCGGTGGCCAAGGAGCTGCAGTTCAATTACATACCCGGTGCGTGGCGCTATGGCGTCGGGGGACCGGGAAGGTGGTGTTGAGAAGGCTTCTGAGGCTGTGTCTGAGCCGGATTGATGGGCAAATGGGACCAGGGTGACTGAAGGGGGTCGAGAATGGTAATCAGGAGGCTTTGGGGTCAGAGCACAGGTATGTTAGGAGCCAGGAAGTGGTTAGGTTCAGGATCCCTCCTACCACAGTGATGGTAATCAGAACTCTCTGGAATTCGGAAGTCATGGTAATTGCAGTGGTTCGAAGTTACTGAGCCCTAAAGGTCAGGGGTCACCGTGATTGGGGGTATTGTGGTTCTAAGTCTGCCAGAAACTTGAACTTTGAACTATCCCCTCCCAGTGGATGCCGAGATTGTCTCCATCGACACCTTCAACAAGTCACCCCCAAAGCGGGGCCTGGTTGTGGGGATCACTTTTATCAAGGTACACAGAGTCTCCTCCCCCTGCTTCTTCCCTCCCCCTCATACATGGGGTGGGGCCTACTGAGCCTGACCCCAGTCCCTCCTGCCACCCCTACTCTCCCCTGAGGCCGGTTTCCTTCCCCAGGATTCAGGGGACAAAGGCAGCCCCTTCCTTAACATTTACTGTGACTACGAGCCTGGCTCTGAGTACAACCTGGACTCTATCGCCCGTAAGTGTGGCCTGGAGGGAAGGAGGCGTGGAGAAGGTGGGAGGGGTGCCTGTCGGTCTCGTGCCCATCTGCCTGTGCTTCCCTGCAGAGAGCTGCCTGAACCTGGAGCTCCGGTTCACCCCTTTCCAGTTGTGCCATGCAGAGTAAGTGAGCGGAGGCGTGAAACAATAGGGAGCGTGCCCACCTGCGGGGGAGGGGCGGCAGCCAACCAGACTGCAAACCTGCGAGTGGACCCTCAGATTCTAGTTTCGTTTTTCCAGAGCCCCCTGCATTGAAGGTGTGCATGGACTAGACTTGGCTGATGGGCTACCATTTTGTTACCGCCAAACTAGATAATCGGCGAGTTAATTGAGCACCTGCCTTCTAGACATCTCGAATTCTCAGGTTCTGGTGTTCTGGATTTGGACTTTCCAAAAACCAGAAATGCTATTTTCTAGAGTTGCAAGATCTGAGATCCCAAGATCTGATTGTTCTACAGTTGGATAATTCTGAGTTTCTGTCATGATAAAGTTCTAGCATTGTCATATTTTAAGGAGCTATAATACAGAACATCCAGAATACTGAGGTTCTAGAATCCACAAGTATGAGAGTTCCATTCTAGAGTTCTGAGTTCCATCCTGGAACACCAGCAGTCTGGAACCGGTGTTGGCAAACTTTCTCTGTAAAGGCCCAGATGGTAAATATGAGGCTTTTCAGGGCCAGTCTCTGTCACTACTTCTCTGCCACTGTGGCAATTTACAGCCATTGACTGTAAATGAATGGGGATGGCTGTGTTTCAATAAAACTTTATCTATAAAAACATGCTGCGTTGGATTTGGCCTATGGGTTCACTCTGCCAACCTCTGGCCTAGCAGGTGAGAGTTCTAGACACTGAGGTTCTGGATTCCAGCGTTTGGATGTTCTACCATTCTAAGTCAGAATATCCTTGGTGGTGGTTTCTAAAAGTTCCAGTATTTTAAAGCAGACGGTAACAAAACAAGAGCACTAGAGTTCTGGATAAAGAGGTTCTCGTGTCCTGGGCTTCTGCGACCCATTCTAGAGCTCTATGTGCCATTCCCGAATCACACCGGAATGAAGGTGCTAGCAGATGAGGGCTCTTGAAACAGAAGGTGCTGGCCTGCAAACTTGCTGTGCAGTTCTGCATCCTGAGGTTCAGTGGCCGGATTGATTCCAGGTTGTCAAGGTTCTTGCAGGCAGGGGTTTTTGCAAGAGAGTTTTACACACACACACTTGGCCACACTCAGGCTCTGCCACCATGGGGTCCTAGATTTCTCTGCTTTCAGGGTCCAGGTTGGGGATCAACTGGAGACTGTGTTTCTCCTGAGTGGGAACGACCCAGCCATTCATCTCTACAAGGAGGTGAGGTTGGGGAAGGGGGGCGGGGGGGGGCGCGGTAGGCACAGCCCTCCTGGGGCCTCATGGGCTGGCCACTGACTCCAGGTGGGGGTTGGGTCTTGGTTCCCCCAGAACGAGGGGCTACATCAGTTCGAGGAACAGCCTGTGGAAAACCTCTTCCCAGAGCTCACGGACCTGACCAGTAGGTAGGAGAGCCCCCAAAAGCAGCTAGATGGGGCGAGAGCCGGGGGCCTCCGAGCACTTGGGGGCTGGGATTTGACCCCTAGAGAAAGTGGGTGGTGGGGAGTGATCAGGCGGCAGTGGGGTCCCAGGGCTACCAGGTGGGGCTGGATGCTCCTGGGGAGGTGGGATGTGGGACCGGGACCCGGTGACAGCCTGCGGCCCCTCTCTCTGCCCGCTCACCCACCAGTGTCCTCTGGCTTGATGTCCACAACCTCCCGGGCACATCCCGACGACTCTCAGCACTCGGCTGTCAGAGTGGTTATGTCCGCGTGGCCCATGTGGACCAACGGAGCCGAGGTGAGGCGGGGCGTGGGGCCCGGCGTGGGACCAGGCCGTGTGGCTGAGGGGTGGGGCCCTGAGTGCTCGCCCTCCACACAGACGTGTTGCAGACGTGGACGGTCCTGCAGGACGGCCCCATCTCCCGAGTGATCGTGTTCAGCCTGTCGGCCCCCAAGGGTGAGCTCTGGACATGCGGGCAGCTCTGCAGGCTTGGGTCCCCTCACCCCAGTTTGTACCCAGCCTGCCACCCTGCCCTCTGTCCCCTCCTCAGAGCTGCAGTGAGTCCCTTCCCTCCACACCCTCATACCTTTGCTTCTGGTCCCCGGCCTCCGTAGTGTCACCTGAGACCTGCGGCGGACTTCCCCCTTTCCCCTGGTGTCTGACCTTCACCCCTCACTCTGTGACTCTCTGCTGCCTTCCCCAACCTCACTCAACCTCCTGCTGCGCTCTTGCCCCAGGCTTCTCCTGAGGACTCATGCTGTCCCACCACCCGCAGTCTCCCCTGTCCCCGCACGTCGCTCTGTCCATCGTACTGTGGTCTGCTCTTCACTGGTGTCAGCCTTGGCCTGACCCCCTCTGTCCCCCAGGCTGATGTTTATTCTTCCACTGTCATTCTGACTCTGGTCTAACCTTGGACTTGCCCGCTGTCATCCACCTCTGTGGCCTCTGCTGTCATGGCCTCAGACTTTCTCTGCCGTCCCCTAACACCTGCTCCTCCCCCTCCTGGCATTGCTCTCTCGTGGTCTGACCTCTGACCCTCTCTCTAGAGCACGTAGGTCCAGCCTATGTTGCTCACTGAGGGGAGCGAGCTCTGAGGAGGAGGCTGGAACCTGCCCCCACCCCCCATTTATGTTCTTCCCCCAGAGACCCAGGATGGGCCACCGCGGGAAGAGTACAGTGTGCTTGTGGCCAGCATGCTGGAGCCGGCCGTGGTGTACCGGTGAGGGGCCGGGGCCTTTGGGGGCCGTCTAATCCCATGTCTCTGCCCTGTGGTCTGACCCTTGCCTTCTTGGCAGAAAGTCCCCCCCAGTGAGGTTGTTCAGGGCCGGGCAGGTAAACATGTTCAGGGAGGGGGTGCAAGTGTTTAAGGCTAGAACTCGGAGGGGGTGTGTGGAGCGGGCACTGCGATGTCCACTCTCCCCGGAGGAGGGGGACAAAGCGTGCTGCCAAATGTGTCGCAACCACTCCTTGGTGACAAAAGCTTGATTTGTAGCACACACCAATTCCTGTGGTGTAAATACCGCCACCACACAGCAGGGGTTTCGGCTGCTGGCGTGAAGCCAACAGGCTTGCGGGCTTCTGAAAATTCCTCGGCTCTGGTGAGCAAGCTCCAGGCAGCCGGGGCACGCCGGGTGGGCGGTGAGGCTATCCCGGTGGGGACCGAGCTCTGTAGGCTCCACTCGAGCAGTGTGGGTGTCTGGATCCCCAAGGGGACCACATAGGTTTCCATTTGGAAGTGAGATGGTCCCGCCTCCATGGGCCAGTGTGGGCTCCACACAGGGAGTGGCAGATGGGGACACTTGGATAGAGGGTGCGCGCCCTGCAGGGGAGATGAAGGTGACCAGGTTGGGGCTGAGGGTGTCCCAGTTCACAGGTAACCGAGTGTCTAGACTTTCCGAGAGGAGCGGTCTGGGCACCCAGCCAGGGGCCTGGCACCGAGGGTGTTGGGCGCTACGGCCTGACCTCAGCCTCCCCCCACCCTCCCTGCGGTGGGGACCCTCAGGGACCTGCTGACCCGGGGCCTTGAGGACCAGCTTCTCCTGCCTGGCAGTGACCAGTTTGACAGCGTCCTCTGTGGCCTGGTCACCGATATCGATCTGGATGGGCAGCCAGAAGTCCTGGTGGCCACCTACGGACAGGTGGGACCTGAGGGCAGGGCCGACACCTGCCTGAGCCCTCTGTTGCCCCGTTAGCCCCGTGTGACCTCAGGCCCCCTCCCCCACCCGCCAACAGGAGCTGCTGTGTTACAAGTACTGCAGACCCAATGGACTCACCGAGGCTGAGCCTGGGTTCCGCCTCCTGTGGCAGAGGAGCTTCCCCA
This sequence comes from Anoura caudifer, assembly GCA_004027475.1. NCBI lineage: Eukaryota > Metazoa > Chordata > Mammalia > Chiroptera > Phyllostomidae > Anoura > Anoura caudifer. The sequence continues at coordinate 41,563 of PVKU01008821.1, read as the reverse complement.
GCCCACTGCTGGCCATGGCTCACGTGGACCTGACCGGGGACGGACTGCGGGAGCTCGCCGTGGTCTCTCTGAAGGGCGTGCACATCCTGCAGGTGGCTGGGGTCCTGGGTCGGGTCCCTCAGAGCAGAGTGAGATGGTGTTTTTGCACACCTGCTTGATCGAGGGTGTGTTCTTTGGGGGGGAGTCCCCACCTTCAGGCAAGAGGGTTGGCTGCCTGCCCCCTGCGGGGTTGCGGGTAACTTCTATCTAGGTGGTTGACCTTCTCCCCATGGCCGGCCCCCACCCCTGAGGCTGTGGTGAACATTTGTTTCTTAACATGGCACTCGCTTCTCCTCCCCTCTGGTCCGATCCCAGGATCCTTTCCTGCGGCGTCTAACCTGGGTTCTTTCTGCTGGAGTCCACCCTTGCTGCCTCCTGAGGCTCTGCTCAGGCTGCCCTTGCAGTCTGTCCCCCAGAGCCGGGGCCCAGGTCGGACCTCAGGAGAAAAGACAGGCTGGACCTCACGGGGAGCTCCGTGGGGAGGTCCAAGTTAGACCGCATGGAAAGAGGCTGGTTGGGCGGTGGCAGGAGGACTTCCCTCTCCTGCCCCACCTGCCCCATCATCCCCTTCCCGTTGTCCGCACTTTCCCTGGGATTGCCTCTGGCTCTTCAATGAGGGTCTCACCTCCGACTCTCCGACTAGGCTCTAACTCTGTCCCTCAAAGGGGAACGCAAGCCTCTCTTTTCCACTTTATTTGCACCTCCTCTGTCCCATTGGCCTGTCCTTTTTTGCCACAGGGTCACCTTTGTCTCCGCCCCGTGGTCTGACCTCAGCCTCCCCACGGTCAGGCCCCTCCCACTTAATGCAATCTCTGTCTCACTCTTGGACCCATCCCATCCCTCCCACCCAGGACTGACCTCAGGCCCCTCCAGGTGGGTTGGGGCTTTGCTCCACCCACTGGAAATTCACGATGGTGTCCCCCAGGACTGACCTCCACCACCAGAGACCTCTTCCCACCCCCAAACTATGGTGTGCTCTCCGGGCCCCGCCTCTGGGGTGGTCTAACCCGCACCCCTGCAGCTCTCAGCCCCTCCTCCTCCTCCTCCTCCCTGTTCCCACAGCACAGCCTGATCCAGGCCTCAGAGCTGGTCCTGACACGGCTTCGGCACCAAGTGAAGCAGAGCGGTCGTCAGCCACAGAGGCTGGACGACAGGCTGGGCCCAGGGCCTGCTGCGACATCGGCCTCCTGAACACCCACCTGCAGCCCTTCCTGGAGTGGGGAGGATCCCAAAGGACAGGGTGACCTGCCTGGGCCCCCAGGGAGCAGAGCTGCAAGTCCCTGCTGTGGCTCTGCCCCAGGCTGCCCTGTGACCTCGCCCAACACTCCTCTGGGCCCCAGTGTCCCCATTGGAGAATGGGGTGGGCTCACCCAACCCCCCTTGTACCCCAGGTGAGAATTGGCCAGCCACCGATGATGTACATGCCCAAAGGAACCAAACTCCCCGCCATCTTTATCCTTTTGTTCAGCGAGCTCTGGACGAGAGCCCAGCAGGCACCCTGTGTTGGGTGCCAGACGCCCCCAGAAGAGTGGAGGGGCGGGGGGCGTGGGAGACCCAGAGGCAGGACTGAGGCGAGACCATAGCGCAGACCTCGGAGGGAAGACACGAGCCTGGGCCCCAGCAGGAGGGCCGACATTAGGCTGCTGTGGAGAAGACTGACTGACTGTGGAGGAAGGGCCTGAGGTGGGACCCCAGCAGGAAGCTCTGGATCTGAGATGAGGTTCCAGTAGGAAGACAGGGAAATTGAGCCTCAGAGGAAAGGGTGGGGAGTGGAAAGGACTGCTCTGGGGAGGCAGAGCATCTGAGGCTGGACCCTTGTGAAGAAGGCTGAGGTTGGACTCCCACCAGAATTACTATGGTTTGTCCTGGCTGGTGTGGCTCAGTGGATGGAACACCAGCCTGCGAACCAAAGGGTCGCTGGTTCAATTCCCAGTCAGCACATGTCTGGGTTGTGGGCCCAGTTCTCATTAGGGGGCACATGAGAGGCAACCACACATTGGTGTTTCTCTCCTTTCTCCCTTCCTTTCCCTCTCTCTAAAAATAAATACAATCTTTAAAAAAATACTATGGTTAGACCCTGTGCCAAGGGCAAAGGTTGGACCCCAGTTTGATCCCCACTGGGGCATGCTGAGGTAGGACCCAGGGTATACCATGCTGGGAAGGAGCCTGATCCCCAATGAAAAGCCCAGAGGACTGGGGGTCCAGGGGGTGGGAGGCCAGGCTTGTGGCCGCAGCCCCTGGCTGTAGGAATCACCCTGTTCTGTGGCACCAGGAGAAGGGGTCAGAGGCCTGTATCTTGGGGACCCTGGAGGGCCAGGGTGACAGAAATTTCACCAGAGCCCAGGAATAGAATCAGGGTCAGGAGGGTTGGGGAGGATTTCTGAGCAGGATCCAAGCTGGCAGGGAGGGTGGGCTTCTTCCTCCCAGGGCCAGAGGTTGGGCAGGACTCTGCTTCCTGAGGGAGGTCATTCTGGCCACCTGCCTGCTACTGTGTAAGTCCCCCTGACGGTCTGATCTCCCGCACCAACGGTGGCAGCCAAGCTGCCGGTTGCCTGCAGTGGGTTGTGGGAGGCAGCCCACCAGTTCTCGGCACCCCTGTCTTCACATCTCCCAAACCCAGGCTCAAGCCTAGGAAATAGGGAGCAGATTGCCATCCTCGTTGTGAGCAGGGTCCCTCCCCTCTGCTGCCCACCTGCTTCATTACCTTCATCCTGGGCAGGAGTGGGACCCTGAGGATTCTGGGTGAGTTCCATTAGTGATGGTGTGGGTCTGTGAAGCATGCACACCCTGAGGAAGGGGATGTGCAGGCATGTGTCCACTTCAGGACTTTTGAATTTGTCTTCAAGAGCCTGCCTGGTGTGGCTCAGTGGATTGAGCGCCGGCCTGTGAACTGGGAGGTCTCCTGTTCAATTCCCAGTCAGGGCACATGCCTGGGTTGCCTGCCAGGTCCCCAGTAGGAGGTGCACAAGAGGCAACCACATAGTGATGTTTCTCTCCTTCCCATCCCCTCTCTCTCTCTCTCTCTTAAAAAAAAATAAATAAATAAAGTTTGCTTCCTGACTTCTGGTCCCAGACTGTGTAGTGACAGGTGAAGGGGGTAGAGCCTGGCCCTGGCCGGTGTGGCCCGGCTCAGCTGGAGTGTCATCCTCCAATGGAAAGGTTGCAAGTTCCTGGTCAGGGCACATGTCTGGGTTGTGGGTTCAGTCCCCGGTCTGAGCCGAAGTTTCTCTCCCCTTCTCCCTTCCTCTCTCTGTAAAAGTGATGAAAGGAGTGTCCTTAGGTGAGGATTAGGGGGGAAAAAAAAAGGTATAGTCACAGAGGTGTCCAGCCCACAGGCTACATGCTGCCCAGGATGGCTATGAATGCAGCCCAACACAAAATCATAAATTTACTTAAAACATTGAGATTTTTTTGTGATTACGCATCACAATGTATTTAATGTGCGGGCTAAGACAACTCTCCTTCCAGTGTGGCCCAGAGATGCCAAAAGGTTGGACATGCCTGGTAGACCCCAAAGCCACACATCCCCCTGTGCCTGTGCCTCAGTTTCCCTATCTGAAAAATAAAGCTAATAGTGCCGACCTCACAGGGCTGGTATGAGGGTGAGTTGTGTCCATGTGTCAAGTGCTTATAAAAAAAAAAAAATCAGAGTAGAACAATGCCTGGCCCGTGTAAAGACGTGTGGACGGCAGCTGCTGGTATTATTATTGATGAGTGTCTTTATGGTTGTTGCTGGCTGGCCTGAGGTTATGTCTGCAGGCAGGCTTGTGAATTTGGATCTGACTGGTTAAACATTCCTGTCCTCCTCCCAGTTCTGAGTGCCTGTAACTATTTGTAGCTTTTCTTGCGTCTTTGACCCTTATATGGATCAGAGACTGTGTGTGTGTTGGGGATGGGGGCGGAGGATGCCTCTGAATTACCCCCCCACATCCTCCCCAGCCCCCCAAACAGACACAGAGCGCCCTCCGCCGCTGTCCCTGCCGGTGGTGCTGAAGCCGGTGGTGGGTAGGTGGGAGGCTTGGGCCGCCTCCTCCCATCAGGTCCCCTCCAGGCCCCTCCCCAAGCCTCCCCGCCTACCGCAGCCTCCCTCTCCCCGCCTCTTCCTCCTCCCTCACTGCCAGCTCCCCCTCCCCCGGGTCCCTCCCCCTTCCTCCTCCCTCTCCTCCCTCGATCCCCTTCCCTCCCCTCTCCCCGGCTCTCCCTCTCAGTCTCCAGCTCCTCTCTCTCTCTCCCTCTCCCTCTGCCTCTCTCCCTCTCTCTCTCCATCTCTCTCTCTGTCTGTCGGGCAGAGTCACCCACCACTGCCCTCCCAGTGCTGAGGGGACCTTTCCCAGGCTGTAGCTGCAGGTAAGAGACCCCCAGATAGGTGGGGGCATGTGTCTCCCCAGGCTGGTGGAGGGGGGCGTTTATGGAGACCGGAGCCGCTTCTCCCTGAACTCTTATGGCAGGTGGGGGGGCTGCATATTCTAGGTGGGGGATACCAGGGCCCTTCGGTGGGCTGGGGGCGCCGCCCGCAACCAGTGTTTCAGCCCCTCCTGCGTTCCAGGCAGCTTGGCAGGCAGGGTGGGGGGTGCCCCTCCTGGGCACCGAGGGGGTGAGAACATCCCACGCCGTCTGGGGAAGCCCCCCCCCCTCCCCCGCCTCTGGAGCGTACTACCTCCGCCGCCCACTTCCTGTGTCTGGGTCTCCGCGTCTGTGGCACGTCTGTCAGGGGTCTCTGTCCTGCCGAGTGCGCCTGTCTCTCTGAGTCCCGCTCCTCTCTCCCTCTCCCTCTGTTGCTCTCTGCTTTCGTTCTGCCCGCGTCTCCCTGTGCCTGGATCCGTTCTGTGCCTTTCCAGCACTCGTCTCTATATAAGTCCTTGTTCCTCTCTGCCTTCCTCTCTCACCATCTCTGTGCGTTTCCACCGTCTCAGCTCTCCCGTGGCTCTGTCTGTCTGTCCCCACGTCAGGGTGTGTGTCTTCCTCCGTCTTCCCTGCCCCTTCCCCTGTCCCTCTGTCTCCTGGTGTCTGGCCCCTGCCTCTCTCTCTTCCTCCTCTTCTCTTCCTCTCCCTGGTAGCCCATTAACTCTCCTGCATACCTTTGCCTCCACCCCTGGCAGGAGGGGACCTGGAGGAACAAGATCTACCCTGCAGAGTGGGCTCCCCCAGAAGGTGAGGAGTCCCCAAACTCCTCTCCCTTCTGCAGACAAGCTCCCTCCCACCCATCCAGCCCTCCTGGAAAACTGAGCTCTCGCACTCCCCACTTGTTTCTGGCTTCCTGAGGCCAGTCCTTGCGGTCTAACCTGGACCCTTTATAGCACAGGTTGAGCCAGCCCTTTCTCCCCTGTGACCTCCCCATTCCTCCTCACATGGAACAGACCAGTCCTTCCTGCAGTCTGACTTTTGCACCTCTTGCTGTTTGTCCATTCACAACTTATTCGACCTCTTCACAATTTCAGAGCAGCTTTCCTACTCCAGGCACAGCACTAGGTCCCAGGCCAGTCCCTCCTGCAGTCTTGCCTCCATCCTGCTATTCCCATTCAGTCCTGCCTTCTTTTGGGGATGGACCTCAAAAGCTGCTCCACCACCCACTGGTGGTGCTGAGAGGGCCCTTCTGAGTCTAGAGGTCCCTGGCCAATATCGTTCTTCTTTCCTGGAGGGAAGGGGGCCCCAGAGGAGGTGGGTGACAGTGAGCGACAAGGGGAGAGGTGTGCACCTGAGTGCACAGCCCACGCCACAGTGGGGTGAGTCCTCAGGTGCCCACGTGGGGCCCCCAATGGGTGAGAAAGGGCACCAGCGTGGGAGTCCCACAAGCTGAGTTGCTGTCTCCACTCTGCCACTCATTTGAAGCTGTGTGGCTTGGCCAAGCTCTTCCCCTCCTGGACTTCGGTTTACCAATCCGTGTATCAAAGCACCGAGCCGTGTGTGTGTGTGTGTGTGTGTGTGTGTGTGTGTGTGTGTGATCGCCCGCTGGGAAGGCGCATGGCTCACCCTGAATCAGTAAGCGTGCATGTTCAGAAGCCTGGGTCCCCACCTTGCAAATCTCTCCTCACCGTCTGCATTCATTTCAGGGGCAGTGGGCACCCCCTGCCCCCTCTGCCAGCACAGTCAGGTCCACCCTTCCCTTATGCCAGGCTGGACCCCTCCTGGAGCTTGCTCTGGGGATGACCCAGCTGGCCGCCAGCCCACGGGCGTGAAGAGAGAGCCCCGAGAGATGGTGTCAGCCATCTGCCCGCCCAGCTCCCACCCTGGCCTCAACCTGATCCCTTTGCCCCTGGATTCCAGACCCAGATTAGGTTTCGGTGCTGCTGATGGACAGGGAGAGGCAGAGGCAGGAGCCTGAAGGAGGGGGGCCCCTGGCTGTCCCCAGCGACAGGGCTCAGACCTCGTGCTGTTCATCTCACAAATATTTATCTTGTGCTTTCTCTCCTCTCCTAAGGCCTCGTGAGAGGAAGCCAGATTTTTGAGGAAAGGGGATTGAACCAGCTGTTTTGTCCAGCCCCGGGGCAGGGAGAGAAGGCATGACAGCCCTCGGCCGACCCTGGCCTCCCTGGAGGGCAATACAGAGGGAGGGACAGGTGGTTAGACTAGAAGGAGGACTTCCCAGGCCACGGCCCTTCCACGAGAGAGGGGATTAGATGCTTTAGATGGATTCTCAACTCCCAGGTGGCCCTTGCTCCTCCTGAAAGCTGGGGAGGAGGGAGGGAGAAGAGCATGAGTCTTTGCTTTGGATCCTGGTGGGTTTGTAATTATGCCTAAGTCGTTGCTAATTAGGGGGCTGCTAATTAGACATATCATTAGGGGACCTGCCATGGAGGCTAATTGTGCGGTGGCCCTTTAAGAATCCCCCCCTTTTCCCACCTACACACACACACACACACACACACACACACACACACACACACACTCCTTCCAGGGAGGTTCTGCCAACACGCTGCTCCCTCTCTCCTGGAGCAGCCAGCCAGCTCCCAACCCGGGAGTACGGGAGTAGGTGGGTGTGTGTTGGGAGCAGGCTGTGGGTTAGACTCTGGGAAGAACTTTTTCAGACAGAAATGGAAGGTGCTGGAAGAAATGAGACTGGTGGTGGAGAGAGGGGTCGGGGTTGGTGGAGGCTCGGAGGACCCCTCCCTTCCTCTCTCAGTTCCTTTTTTTATAGTCTATTGGGTTGTCATGGCGACACAGTGGGGCAGAGGAGCTGGAAGTCTGGGCCACTCCTGGAGAGAGAAATTGGGAGCCACAGAGTTGCTGCTGGGAGACTCCAAGCCAGTTGTTTAACCTGGCTGAGCCTTGGTCTTCTCATCTGTGAAGTGGCTGCGGACTCCTCCAGGGGGGCTGGTGTCATTTTGAATAGAAAGGTCAGGGTAGACAGCATGTAAGTGGAGCTCTTGAGGGGCACAGGGAGTGGACATTCGGAGAACAGAGTCTGGGGAAAGAGGATCAGCAGGCGCAAAGTCCCTGAGGCAAGACCTTGCCCGGTGTGTTGGGGGACCAGGGAGGAGCTAGTGTGGCTGGGGCCGACTGAGCGAGGAGAGAGATGGGGCTGGAGATTGAGTGGTGGCCAGATCGCGAGAGGTCTGGTGAGCCAGACGGAGGGAGGGCCATGGTACTCTGAGCGAGAAGGGAGCTGGGGAGGCTTCTGAGCAGAGGAGAGATACGAACTGATTTGCATTTTTAAAGGAGACCTGGACAAAACACAGAAATAGCCACTCAAACCCAGGACCAGAGGCAAGAAGAGAATATTAAAACAGTAGAGACCCCATACCCACAAACAGGACAAAATACCCAAAAAAGGGTTCATATGTCACGTGGCTCACTGAGATTGGGGGTGCTGGAGAGACCCCCATGAGAGGGAAGGATGCGGGACAGGCCCTCCAGCAGCCCCTCCCCAACCCCACCTGAGACAGACACACAGACACCCCAGCTGCCATCACCACCCAGATTCTGAGCAGGAAAGGCCAAGTCCGAATCTTAGAATCACCCTAATGAATCACTTCCAGCTGCTTGCCTAACCCACTAAATCATTCAGCCTGTGTTTTTTGTTTGTTTGCTTTTAAAAAGATTTTATTTATTTATTTTGAGAGAGAGAGAGGGAGGGAAACATCAATATGTGGTTGCCTCTTGCATGCCCCCTACTGGGGACCTGGCCTGCAACCCAGGCATGCATGCTAACTGGGACTCGAACCAGCAACCCTTTGGTTCACAAGCTGGTGCTCAGTCCACGGAGCCACACCAGCCAGGGCTTGGCCTGTGTTTTCTGCGCCTTACTTCGTTCATGCATTGCATGTCTATGAGATTCATCTGTGTCGTTGGGTGTATCAGAAGCCCACTCCCTTTTCAGTGCTGTATAGCATTCCACAGTGTGCCCCCACCCCTTGCCATATTTCTCCCTTTTACTGCTGAGAAGGATCTGTGTTATTTCAAGATGGCAACTATTACCCATAAAGCTGCTGTGAACGCCCTTGGATGCGTCTTTTGGTGGACACATGACCTGTGTCTCTTGGGTCCACGCCTGGGAGCAGAATCGCTGAGTCGTAGTTTGCGCGATGTTCAGCTACAGTTTCCTGAAGTGGTCAGACCGAGTGACGCTCCCATCTGCTGCGTGTCTGTCTTTATCTTTTTCGTGTCTTTCTCCCTTGGTCTTTGTCTCTCTGTATCTCCCTCAGTCCCCATCCTCACAGCTGCCGCCTCAGCCCCCACCCCCACAAAGCCTCGACTCCTGTGATCAGGCAGGGGTCTGCTCCCCTCACCCAGTCTTCTTCCTCCTCTCCCCCCGCAGGACCCCACCGCCTTCCATGGCTCCCCTGGCCTTGGTGGGGTTCACACTCCTCCTGGGGGCTCCCCCATGCTCGGGGGCAGCCACCCCGACCCCCTCTCTGCCACCTCCCACCACCAACGACAGTGACACCAGCACCGAGGTCTGCCAGGGCTCCAACCGCTGCCAGCCGGGTGTCCTGCTGCCCGTCTGGGAGCCTGACGACCCGTCGCTGGGGGACAAGGCGGCACGGGCTGTGGTCTACTTCGTGGCCATGGTCTACATGTTCCTGGGCGTGTCCATCATCGCTGACCGCTTCATGGCATCCATCGAGGTCATCACGTCCAAAGAGAAGGAGATCACTATCACCAAGGCCAACGGCGAGACCAGCGTGGGCACCGTCCGCATCTGGAATGAGACTGTGTCCAACCTCACGCTGATGGCTCTGGGCTCCTCGGCGCCCGAGATCCTGCTGTCCGTCATCGAGGTCTGCGGCCACAACTTCCAGGCGGGCGAGCTGGGCCCTGGCACCATCGTGGGCAGCGCCGCCTTCAACATGTTTGTGGTCATCGCCGTGTGCGTCTACGTCATCCCGGCCGGCGAGAGCCGCAAGATCAAGCACCTGAGGGTCTTCTTTGTAACGGCCTCTTGGAGTATCTTTGCCTACGTCTGGCTGTATCTCATCCTCGCTGTCTTTTCCCCAGGTGTGGTCCAGGTGAGCAAGGACCCATGGATATCTCCTTGGTGCCCGTGTGTCTGACAAACCCAGAGGGGTGGTTCCCGGGGCTGAGAGAGTCGATTCCTGCATCCACAGAAATGCATGCTCACCTCCGAGAGGGCCACCAGCTATGCCCTGAGGGTCACGCACTGCCCGAGAGCCTGGGGCTGGAGCCCAGTGGGTGCCCCCAAACCTCGTCTAGATGGGTCTGCAGACCCTGGAAAGGGCTCATAGGCCCAGAATGGGGTGCCTTTTGCAATGTACCCATACTTTTAACTCTGGCACGGGTACCCCATGCGCTGCCAGAGTCCTTGGGATGTGTGGGAGGCAGACAGCAGTTCACAGTGCAGCCAGGTATTTGCTAGGTGTGTTCACGCTTCCCTGCTCCCCCAGCTTTGTGCATTATTTATTGCTACTTTTGCAATAAGGCACCCCACATTTGCACAATTCATGCTGCAGTTGCCTGATCCAGCCTTGTGTTTTCTGACAGTGCTAATTGATTTGGGTAACTTGGTGCCATTTGCATAATTTACCTACGGACGTGCTCAGAGACGTGTCCACTTCTGTGTCATCAGACTCTGTATTTACCAGCTATGAGGCCGTGGTCTGCACCCTTCGTTCATTATTCATCATCGAGTGCTGTCGTTCGGATAATTTATGCCCCTTCACTGTAATTCACACTCCCTTCATCGTAGGTAGAAGCTCAGGCCACAGCAAAGACCACTTTGCATAATTTATTCCAAGAGTGAGACAGAATTGAGACCCAGCTGCATAATTATACCCACACTCATTTGCCTCCCATTTGTCCAGTGTTTTAACCCGCACCCCTCGGAGCCTTCCTTTAAAATATTTGCCTAATCTATTTTCCACAATCCGGAGACCCGACCGCCTACATTTGCATAATTTATTGATGGTCCTGCCTAATTCATTCACACACGTGCATAATTTATTTGAGGCTACCCAGGATTCCTTCACACGTGTGGAATCTATTTGTGCGTATCAGTCAGGTTTTGCTGGTTCCGTGTCTCTTTCCAGGAAGGATCTGAAGGTAGAGGCAGGAAAATTCTTTGCAGGAGAAGGCACAGAGAGGGAAGGGGCAGATAGCACCAGAAGACAGGGGTGAGAGTGGGGAGAGACAGTTGCAATGATTGCCTGGAACTGCAGCGCCGAGTTTCCTAGCTGCCATAGCAAAAGGTACAGAGCGAAGCATCACAGTTCTCAGGCACTGTTAAAAAGGACGGTCTCCTGACTTCGGTTTTCAGAACAGTCTTTGGTGAGGATTTACACCAAAACTGTGAAATAAATCTCAGGCACCCTGGATGAGAGGTTGGGGTAGAGATGGAGATGGAGGAGAGATCCCCCCCAGAAAAGGAGCTGGCTCCGATGTAGGGAACCCAGGGTGTAAGACTCCATGGTTCTGAGTGAAGTAGCCACGGAGGACCCTTCTGGGAGTAACAGAGACCAGACCGAAGGGACATTTCTGTGAAATGACTGAAGGAACTAGCCTGAGAGAAAGATGTCACCAGTGTCTCCTAGATGCAGTGAGCTGCGACAGTGACAAGATTGGTCTGGCTCTGGATTTTCTCCAGGAGGGCTGTGTGACCTCAGGCAAAATCTGTACCCTCTCTGGGCCTCAGTTTTCACATTCCGCCATGCAAGAGGGTTGAACTAGACCCACTGCTTCTTAACTCTTCATGCCCAAGTTTCCTTTTTTTAATAACAGATATTTTGTTATATCCCCTTTAATCTGCTGATACAAAATTCTTAGATAATAAGAGAGAAGGTTTCTAGCCTCAAGAGTTTGGTGGGTAGACCCCTGGAGCCAGGGACCTGGGTTCAAATCCCACCTCTGCTGCTTTTAAGCTGTGTGGCCTTGGTCGAGTTCCTTACCTGCTCTGTGCCTCAGTTTTCCCCACCAGCTGGGGGTCGTCACAGTACTAACCTAAGGGGACATGAGGACCCGTGATCGCTGTGTGTGCAAGGGCTTTGAACAACCAGCCAGGGCCTCATCATGACCTTTAATGTAGTTGTGCCAGAGCATTTGCACGTGGAAGCGCACACCGTTCTATGAGAGATGATTTTCCTTTATGTCAAAGTTCAGGCATTATACTGACTTTGGAAAACCAACCGCATAAGCAAGTTCTAGTTCATCCATGAGAAGAACGGCTCAGCTCTGCCTGGTGTAGCTGAGTGGATTCAGCACAGGCCTGCTAAATGAAAAGTCACTGGTTCGATTCCCATTCAGGGCACAGGCCTGGGTTGCGGGCCAGGTCCCCAGTTTGGGGCCTGCGAGAGGCACCCACACATGGATTTTTCTCTCCCTTCCCCTCTCTATGAAAATAAAGAAATAAAATCTTTAAAAAATTAAGTCATGATGAGGAATCCAGATGCTGGCACCTGCTTACAAGGAACAAGTTTGGGATTAAAAGAAAGAGAAAGATCAGAGACCATTCCATGCAAGGATTCAGGGTTCAGGAGGAAGAGCAGGTAGCTACAAGATTAAAAATGAGCATATTCAACATGTGTTAAACCATACAGAAAAATACCTCCTATATACATAAGAGAGAGTTGAGTTCTAGACTCCATTATTATTATATTTTATTATTTTTGATTTTAGAGAGAGGGGAAGGGAAAGAGCAAGAGAGAGAGAAACATCGATGTGAGAGAGAAGCATTGATTGGCTGCCTTCAGTGTGTGTCCGGACTGGGTACAGAACTTGCAACCCAGGCAGATGCCCTGACTGGGAATCGAACTGGCAACCTTTTGTTTGCCCAACCAACTGAGCCACAGCAGCCAGGACTAGACTCCAATTATTACAGGCAGGGTTTTCAGTAGGAGGTTTTGAAGTCAGGCAGGACATGGGACAAATCTGTATTACAGGTGGCTGTCCCATGAGTCGCTGGATGTCACCAGACTGGGATCATATCCCCATCTCCACTTACGGTGGCAACCCATATGCACCCCTAGATTTTTGATGCCCCCTCTTGGGGGTGTTCCTGTCCACTGAGACTTGAGGTGTCTGTCTCACCCCTCTCCCAAGGAGGGCAAGAGTCCACATGCCCTTTTGCAGTGGGTGCTCTGAAAGGAAAATGGGAATCTGGTAGAATCTCCTTTTACTATTTATTTTATTTTTTAAATCCTCACCTGAGGGCGTTTATTGGTTTGAGAGAGAGAAAGAAACATGGATGTGAGAGAGAAATGTTGATCAGTTGCCTCCTGTACATACCCTGATCGGAACCAAACCCACAGACTTTAGGTGCATGGGATGCCAATCTAACCACTAACCGCCCCCCACACACACACGCATACTTGGCCAGGGCTAGAATCTCCTCTTATTTACCTGCAGGGAGGAAAGCCAATCTTAGGGGTTTGGGATTTTCTTCTGATTAAGAGAGATTCCCCCCGCAATATACACAGTGGCCAGTTCAGCGACCATAAGGCGAGGGTTCCGTTCACAGCTTGTGCAGGAAATTTGACTGCTTTTCCCAAACCTGCCTGGTGGCTTTGGTGCGAGTTTGCTGTGTCCAAGTCCTGCCTTTTCCCTGAGCCATCAGTAAACACAGTGACGGGGGTCTTTGGCAATTGGATCTGAAACTGTATTTCCCCTTCCACACTCATGTTTAAGATACCTCTGGGGCCTTCTAATAGTAAACACCCTATCATCTTTTCTTCCTTATCTTTAACGAGAAAGGCGACATTTGAGTCTTTGCACGAATATGTTCAAGGTGTTGGTGGATATTTCCTGTGTGCCCAGGTTGGTGCCAGTCCCAGGCAGACTGAGTCCTGGACTTCAATGAGCCCACGATAACAGCACTAGTGATGATGATGATGATGATGATGATGATAGGAATGGGAATTTCACATTCTGAGTACTTTCCCTGTGTCAGGAACCAACAATGCCACGTGTTAGGGGTGTGTAACCCATTTAGTCTTGGGGATGTCCCTGTTTCCCAGACGAGAGGCTGGGCCAGACATCCCAGGGTCTGAACTGAGCACAGGCTGGCTCTCCGGGGAGGCCAGCGTGTAAACATGGGAACTCATTTCACGCAGCTGTGAGAGGAGCCAAACTGTGCCTCTTTTAGAATCAGAGTCCTGTCCCCAAGGGCCAAATTCTAAGGAAGGAGAGCCCGGCCAGGGCTGTATTCCCTGGTGGTGGCGGGCAATCCAGGGAGCTTGGGGAGGAGGCGGGCAGTGCAGATCCTGGACCACGGCTGGGGTCTGGAGAAGTGGAGGCGTCCCTGGTTCGGTGGGTGGGGAATGGAGCAGGGAGAAAAAAGGTGGAGGGAGAGGGAGGCAAGAAGTCACAAGCTCTGCCCCTACTGCGGGGGCCAGGACTGGGGTTGGGGGAGGGGGAGGCAGGGCGAGGAGGGCTCTCCCTTGGTGGTGGCTGAGAATATCTGGGTTTCTGGCACTTGGACAGCTGGGCACCATTCCCAGTGTGGGAAAAAGTGGATGAATGAGGAGGCCAGGAAAGAGTCAAGGGAGAGAGACAGGCAGAGACAGAGAAAGAGACTCTGAAGAATCTCACAAGGGAAAGAGATAAGTATCTACAAAATACATAAAAGGACGTTGCTCTGGCTGGTGTGGCTCAGTGGATGCACGCTGGCCTGAGTATTAAGCTGTTGGATTCCAGGTCAGGGCACATGCCTGGGTTGCAGGCCAGGTCCCCGGTAGGGGGCGCGCGAGAGGCAACCACACATTTATTTTTCTCTCCTTTCTCCCTCCCTTCCCCTCGCTCTAAAAATATAAATAAATAAAATCTTTAAATATATAATATAAATATCCATATATATAGACATGGAGATGGCACAAGAGGTACCAAGAAAGGAAAAGAGACCAAGTAGGAGGGAAGATAAAAAATCGACACAGAATGAGACAGAGGCAGGGAGAAAAAGAGACAAAGACCTAAACAGAGAGAGAAAGAGATGGGGGGAGACAGAGACGAGGGAGACAAAAAGAGCGGAGGTGGGGGGAACAGAAAGAGGGTCAGAGAGGGAAGTCCTAGATGGGAAGAGATGTGAAGAGACGCGGATCAGGGACGCGGGAGCACCTGCTGAGGGTAGGGGTCCAGGCTGGGGAGACTGATGCCGAGAGCCGGCAGGCGGCTGCGAGCGCGCCCCCTGACGGCGTGGCAGTCGGTCCTGACCCGCAGCCACCCGCAGGTGTGGGAGGCGCTGCTGACCCTCGTGTTTTTCCCGGTGTGCGTGGTGTTCGCCTGGATGGCCGACAAGCGGCTGCTCTTCTACAAGTACGTGTACAAGCGCTACCGCACAGACCCGCGCAGCGGCATCATCATCGGCGCGGAGGGCGACCCCCCCAAGAGCATCGAGCTGGACGGCACGTTCGTGGGCGCCGAGGTGCCGGGCGAGGTGGGCAGCCTGGGCCCGGGCCCCACCGATGCCCGTGAGCTGGACGCCAGCCGCCGCGAGGTCATCCAGATCCTCAAGGACCTCAAGCAGAAGCACCCGGACAAGGACCTGGAGCAGCTGGTGGGCATTGCCAACTACTACGCGCTGCTGCACCAGCAGAAGAGCCGCGCCTTCTACCGCATCCAGGCCACGCGGATGATGACCGGAGCGGGCAACGTGCTACGACGACACGCGGCGGACGCCTCGCGCCACGCCTCCCCGGCCGAGGGCCCTGGTGAGGATGAGGACGACGGCGCCAGCCACATCTTCTTCGAGCCCAGCCTCTACCACTGCCTGGAGAACTGCGGCTCCGTGCTGCTGTCAGTTACCTGCCAAGGCGGCGAGGGCAACAGCACCTTCTACGTGGACTACCGCACGGAGGACGGCTCCGCCAAGGCTGGCTCCGACTACGAGTACAGGTGGGTGCTGGGGTAGGCGGCAGGGGTCGCTGTTTGCAGGTCGTAGGCTCCGCCATCTGGCAGCCAGCCTCTGGGTTCAATGGTCGGCTGGCTACCTCCGGGGCCCACCTTTACTCTGCTGTGGGCGGGCCTGCAGGATTCATTCAATTCATTCATTCACTCTCGAGCACCTACTTTGCACCAGACTCTGTTCCCAGCATCTGGCACGCGCTGCTGGACAAGAGAACATGAGAGTCCACGGTCCCTGGGCTGCCCCTTCACTGTTCATTATAACCTGTGGGTTCTTGTGCTTGGCACCACACTGTTAATGTTGTAGCTGCCTTTACATGGGTCGTTACCTGGTAGAGCAAGTACCCCACCCCCACACACTCCATTACTAAAGTAGAAATGTTTATTGAGCACCTACTGTGTGCCATGGGTATATTGTGGTCCACAAGACATCTACAGCTCTCACCCTCCAGTTGCAATAAGGCCATAAACTATTAAACATGTAAAAACATCAGTGCTATGTGGGAAAATTAAATAGGATAAGAGGCCCTGGCTGGTGTGACTCAGTAGATTGAGTGCCAGTTCGCAAATCCAAAGGTCACTGGTTCAATTTCCAGTCAGGGCACAGGGCAGGTCCCCAGTTGGGGATGTGCAAGAGGCAACCACACACTGATGTTTCTTCCTCTCTCTCTAAAACTAATAAATATAAATCTTAAAGTAGGAGAAGAGGAGGATGACGGTGCCCAAATTGTCCCCAGGTCTTTGGCTCTACCATAAAGCACACTACTGAGTCCCATGGCCTCTCCTCACACCCCTTTGGGCAGACCTGTGATCCTCCCTCGTTCAGCAATTCCTACTGAGAGCCTACCTGTGGTGCCAGCTGCTGTTTTAGTGGCTCAACATATAAGACTCCAGAAGATAATGTCTCTGTCCTCACGTGGCCCACAGAATTCTTTATCTATTTGTAATTTCTCTCCATACCACACTCTTTCAAGAATTGGAGCTTTACAACAGTCAGTTAACTTATGTGCACGTCTCCCATAGTTCCCTATCATAGTAACACCTGCCGCATGTCCGCTGTGTGTCAGCGATGGGTCTGAGCTGCGGAGACCAGCAGTGAATGAAACGCGCGCAGTCCCCGCCCAGACAGTCAGCGTCTTCACCGGGAGATAGGCCACTAGGAAGCAAACGCTGAACACGTAAACGTGTCAGGAAGTGGGAAGAGCCGAAAAGAAGACTGAAGCAGAGGATGGGAGAGAGGCTGCTGGTGGCCGAGCTTTCTGCTGGAGCCACCTGCTAAGTTGTGCGCCACACCTCCCTGTCACCCAGTCCCTGAGCTATTCAAGGGTCTTCGGTGCTGCCGTTACGCGGCAGCCAGCCCCTCACCCAGATTCACGAACTCTTCCTGTTTTTGTCCCGATTGCCTTCACTCTCTCGCTTTTTTAAAAAAAGCTTTTATTTATTTATTTTTAGAGAGAGGGAGAAGGGAGGGAGAAAGAGAGGGATAGAAACATCAGTGTGGTTGCCTCTCGCGCGCCCCCTACTGGGGACCCGGCCCACAACCCAGGCATGTGCCCTGCGTGGGAATCAAATTGGCAACTGTTCAGTTTGCAGGCTGGCACTCCATCCACTGAGCCACACCAGCCAGGGCTCTCGCTTTGTTATATAATATTAATAATCGTAGCACTCTGAGTAGCAGACAGCATGACCCTGCGTGCATCGGCTGAGAGCCATGACATTCTCCTACATAATCAGAAACGATGATCACACTCAGGATGTTTAATACTGAATCAATACTGTTACAACGCATATGTTACAATGCACGTTCCGTGTCTGCAGTTCTCCGGCGGTCCCTGTAGCACAGCATCCTGTGCAGCCGTGTCTCCACTCCCTCCTGCTCTTCCCACCTTCCTAGAAGCACGCATTGTGTCTGGCTGTCCTCTCCGTCTCCTTCACTCTGGGTCAGCCCCCCTCCACCTCTCTGTGGCTTCCGTGACCCTGACACTTTTGGAGATGATAGGCCAGTTCCTGGAAGAGTCCTCAGTTTGGGTTCGTCTGCTGTTTCCTTGCGGTTAGTCAGGTGATGCACTTTGGACAGGAATCCATGGACGTGACGCTGTGTCCTCCTAGGCGCCAGGAGGCACATGACACCCACTCGTCCCCTTCCTGGTGATGCAACGTCCAGTTTAACTGGTAAATATGGTGCCAAAATCACTGCCTTCTACCAACCCTTAAGTTTACATTTCTTGTTTAAGTATTTTCAATTACAGTTGATATTCAGTATTATACGAGTTGCAGACGTACAACATAGTGCTTAGACATTTATTACATTTACAAAGTGATCCCCCCGATAAGTCCAGTGCCCACCTGGCACCACACAGTTATTACAGTATTACTGACTGTATTCCCTGTGCTGTACTTACATCCCCATGCCCATTCTGTAACTGCCACTTTGTTGTGATTCTCACTCCCTTCACCTTTTTCTCTCTTGTTATTTAAATTTTATTTTTCTTTAGAGAGAGGGAAAGAGAGGGAGGCAGAGAGAGAGAGAAACATCAGTGTGCAAGAGAAACATCGCTCAGTTGTCTCTCGCGCACCCCCAACCAGGGACCTGGCCGGCAACCCAGGCATGTGCCCTGACTGGGAATCGAACTGGTAATGTCTTGGTTCACAGGCCGGTGCTCAGTGCACTGAGCCACACCAGCCAGGGCTGCCCTACACCCTTTTCACCCAGATTCCCTATCCCCCTCCCCTCTGGCAGCCACCAGTTTGTTCTCTGCATCTATGAATCTGTTTCTGTTTTCTTTGTTCATTTATTTTGTTTTTTTACATTCCACATATAAGTGAAGTCATATGATATTTGTCTTTCTCTGCCTGACTTATTTCACTCAGCGTAATACCCTCTTGGTCCATCCACATTGTCAAAACTGGTAAAATTTTATTCTTTTTTTTATTCACGAATAGTGTTCCATTGTGTGTGTATATATATGTATCACATCTTTCTCCACTCATCTCCTCATCCGCGTTTAGGTGGCTCCCACATCTCAGCTATTGTAAATAATGCTCCAGTGTGCCCTGGCTGGTGTGGCTCAGTGGATAGAGCACTGACCTGCAAACCAAAGTGTTGCTGGTTCGATTCCCAGTCAGGGCACATGCCTGGGTTGCAGGCCAGGTCCCCAGTGGGGGCACATGAGAGGCAACCGCACATTGATGTTTCTTTCCCTCTCTTTCTCCCTCCCTTCCCCTCTGTCTAAAAATAAATAAATAAAATCTTTTTAAAATATTTCATTTATTTATTTTTAGCGAGGGGGAAGGGAAGGAAGAAGACAGCAACATCAGTGTGTGGTTGCCTCTCACATACCCCCCACTGGGGACCTGGCCTGCAACCCAGGCATGTGCCCTGACTGGTAATTGAACCGGTGACCCTTTGGTTCATAGGCCTGTGCTCAATCCACTAAGCCACACCAGCCAGGGCTAAATAAAATCTTAAAAAAAAAAATACTGCAATGAACATAGGGATGCATATATCTTTTCAAATTAGTGTTTGAGATTGTACAGCTGGCACAGGGCCCAGCCCAGCTGGGAGCAGGTTGACTCACATGGCTGGGCACCTTAGCCACCGTGGCCCACGCCCCAGGGACAGTGGGCTTCCCCAACAAGGTGCCCCTTATTCTCCCCATTCCAGGTCTTATCACCAGGCTCCACCCCTTCACCAGAACCTGGGGGTCCCTCTGCCCCTCCCACAGGGCTGGGCTTCTCTAAGGAACCGGAGCCCAGGGCCCTTTCTTACGAAAGTGACAAGAGTGAAGATATTGAACACCTGTTGTTCATGTAGCGCATTCCAGAACCAGAGCTGAGCCTCCGAAGTACATGGTGGGAGGGGGAGGGAGGAACAGTTAAAGATTTTCCAGGCACACCAACAACCCAGTCACAGCGATGTCTACGGCCCCACCAGGGGGAGCCCATTCATTCCCTGTCCCCTCAAAGTTTCACCCTGACAACTGTAACGTCACTGCCTCAATCCTTCCCCCACCCCATTATACAGCATCTTGTATGTGCCTCAGAGGCTTACACAGCGGACACTCTGCATACCTAAGCCAGCTCACGCCCCTCCTCTGCTCCCAGGCCTCCCAAGCTTCCAGTTCACTTAGAGTAATGACCGCAGGCCTCATGGTGGCCCACCCAGACCTATGACACCTGCTCCTGTTCCCCGCTCCGTAACATCACCTCTCACCCTCCACTGCAGCCACACCAGCCTCTCCGCCATTCCTCGAACGCTCCAGGCCTGCTCCTGCCTCAGGACATTTGCACTAGCTGTTCCCTTTAACACCAGTAATCCTCCCCAGATACCCCCCGACTTGGCTCCCACCCTCAGGTCACTGCTCAAATGCTACCTGCTCAGTGAAGCTTCTTCCCCTGGCCCCCCAAATGCAGCACCCCCTCCTCGCTCTCTCCCCTCTCTCTCTATCGCTCTCTTTAGCACCTCGCCACCTGACAACAAGTTCTTTATTGATCTCCTGCACTAGAACAGAAGTCCACTGGAGCGAGAACCCTGCTCTGCTCTGGTTTTGCTGCTGTTTTCCCAACACTTAGAACAGTGCCTGGCGCATGGCAGGTGTTCAGGAAATATTTGTTGAGAATGACTCAATTGTAATTAAATCTCTAAATGTGTCATTGTCACTGTGATATGGCTCTGCCATGAAGCTGCGAGCCCCATGAAGACAGAGGCTGTGCACCGACGTGTCCCCAGCCATGCTGAGCACAGGGCACAGAGCAGATGCTTAGGGAGTGTCTGCTGAGTGAATGAATGGGGCTGAGTTAAGGGGTGTGGCCTTTCTCTTGGGGGTGCCTGGGAACAGAGAAGCGTTTGTCAGGAGTGAGAATTGACAAGGTCAATTCTGGGCCCTACATCACTTCTCCAAGTATGGTCCCTTTACCAGGGCCACCTGCATCCCTTGAGACCTAGTTAGAAATGCAGAGTTTTGAAACCTGCTTCCACCCAACCAGAATCTGCAGTTTAATAGGATCCCCCACGGAATATAAGGCTTGACACTTGTGACTGTGGAACCCTCCAGATTCCCACTCCCTCTGCCTGGAGGGCTCCTGCCCACCAGCACTTCCCCCAGGAAGCCTGCCCTGATGTCACCTTCATCATTATCTGTATAATACTGGCCCTCCTTACCCTCATGCTTCCCCTGTGGGAGGGACCAACTCTGTCTTGATCCCCTTCCCTCCAGAAGCTCATCCTGATTCCACCTAGGGATTATTTGCTTAATGCCTGTCCACTCTCATACCTTTGAGTTGTCCCGTGGCACCACCCTCTCCTCTGGGAAGCCTGGGCTGACTCCCCTCCCACGAAGGACTGCCCGCCCTTCACTCCTTTCTTTCTGGCTCCTCTGCTGCAGCGAGGGCACGCTGGTGTTCAAGCCGGGCGAGACGCAGAAGGAGCTGCGCATCGGCATCATCGACGACGACATCTTTGAGGAGGATGAGCACTTCTTTGTGAGGCTGCTGAACCTGCGCGTGGGCGATGCGCAGGGCATGTTCGAGCCCGACGGCGGAGGGCGGCCCAAAGGGCGGCTGGTGGCGCCTCTGCTGGCCACCGTTACCATCCTGGACGACGACCACGCGGGCATCTTCTCCTTCCAGGACCGCCTGCTGCACGTGAGCGAGTGCATGGGCACCGTGGACGTGCGCGTCGTGCGCAGCTCGGGCGCGCGCGGCACTGTGCGCCTCCCCTACCGCACGGTGGACGGCACAGCGCGCGGTGGCGGTGTGCACTACGAGGACGCGTGCGGCGAGCTCGAGTTCGGGGACGACGAGACCATGTGAGAACACCCGCCTGCAGCTCTGGAGATGGGACGGGGCCTATTAGAGGGGGCGGGGCCACACCTGGGAAGTGGCTGGATGGGGCGTGGTCATTGGGGGGCGTGGCCTGTGAATGGGTGGTTCCTGGGTGGGAAACGGAGAGGTCAAGGAAGGTGGACGGGGCCCACAGTGGGGGCGGAGCAAGAAGGAGGAGACAGGCGTGATGGGTGTGGCCAAGAAGATAGAATGGAATATGGGCGGGGCCTGGGGGAACTTGGCTGGTTTGGGAGAGGAGGGTGGGACTCGAGGAGCAAGGGTCAGATGAGGAGATGAGAGGAGAGGGGGATAGAGGCCTGGGCAGAGGAGTGTGGAGGGCTTAATTGGTAGCTAGTGAAGGTGGATTGTGGCCTGAGTAGATGAGGGAAGGGTCCTGTCGAAGTGGGAAGAGGACGAAATAGAGGAACTTCTGTGGAATAGAGAAAAGGTCTAAGGCACAGGTGAGGCCTGGGTAGGGACACAGGGAACTAAATCAAGACAGCAGAAGAGGGCGGGGATAAGGAGATGGGGTGGGGCTTGTGAGTAGTAAGTGGAACCCGGAGAAATAAGAGACCTAAGGGGAATGTGGGCGGTGCTTTGGGAAAGACTGTCTGGGAATGAATAAGGGGGTCCGGGGAAAATGGGAGGCTGGGATTTGCGGCGGTGGGGTGGAGTCTGGGGAGGTGGGCTGGATACACAGGCATACATCTGTAGACACACAGACACAAGCGACACACACACGAGCAATATACAACCACACAAAGTCACTGATGCGCACCCTGAAACACAATCAGGGATCTTCTCACACCCATACGCCCGGCCACCACCCTACGCAGATAGATGCCCGTGTATCCTGGTGTGTGCCTGCCGCTTCACCTCCCCGCTCCCGCTCGCCTGGGATGCAGCGGGCGCCTTCCTGCTTTGCCAGCTCCCTTCTGCCGCCCCCGCACGCCCGTCTGTCTCCCTCCTCCTGCCGCCCACGCTCCTCCCACGGAGCAGAGTCCCCGCTGCGCTCCTTCCCCCTCTTCCTCCTAGCCTCTGGGCCTGGGCCTCCGCCCAGCTTCTCACCCACCGCTTTCCCTCTCTCCAGGTCTCCCTGTGTGTCTCTGCATCTCTCTCTCCAGGCGGTTTCCCTCCGGGTCTCCGCTCATCTCTAGGGCTCTATCCTCAGTATCTAGCTGTTTGGCCTGGGTTATATTTCAGTAACGGATTCTCCATACCTTTCCGTCGTTCTCAATGTCTGGCTTGGGTTGAGAACTTGCGTTGGAGGCTGAAAGCACCGTCCGCAGAGGGGAGAGCATGCAAGAAGAGAGAGACAGACAGACGCTCAGAGACAGAGGAGACATGGAGAGATAGAGATAGGGAGAGCCAGAGTGACAGAGTCAGACAGACGGGAGAGAGATCATGAGAGGGATGGAAACAGGGAAAGAGAGAAACTTAGGGGCAGAGACAAAGAGAGCAAGAAACTGAGACACAGAGACATTTGGAGACGGGGAGAGAGAGACGGAGAGACTGACATGGAGGACGACAAGGGAGAGGGATCCCAGGGGAGATGAAGAGAGACGTTCTGACTGAGAGAAACTCAGTGGGACCCAGGGAAGAAGAGGTCCTCGTGAAGCAACAGACAGAAAGAAGACTTTGGGTCAGCGAGAGAAGAGGAAGCAGCATGGGAAAGAACGGGTCGGAGATCAGGGGCCACAACGGGTGGGAGAGTGGAGTTTCCAGGGGACACAGAGGGCAGGCAGGAGGGCGATGGCGTGGCAGGTTGGGAGGAAGGCTTCTTCCCTTGATCTCAGGAAGTCCTGCCCTTGTCTAGCCCTAGTCCCCCTTGCTGTCCCCTGCCAGTTGGGTTTCTCCTCCTGGGTTCCCCGAGGGCACACTTGTCAGGGTGCCAGTTGGCGTGTGTGTCAGTCATGGCGTGTCAGTGGATCATGGCGTGTCTGCGAGAGAGTGAGCGTCGGAGGGGTGTGTGTGTGTGTGTGTGTGTGTGTATCAGCCTGTCAGCTTGTCACCCTGTCAGCAGCTGCCTGGGTGTGTCAGGATGTGTGAGGAGCGTTTTTTTTTTTTTTTTCAGCAGACCCTGCGCCTTGTCGCGGCGTTTCAGCACCGCAGACAGCTCCCAGCCCACTCCCGAGGTGGGGGCCAGCCATTGGTTCCACCCACAGAAAATTTAAAATATCCTGAGAACGGGAGAGGGTGAGGGTGGAGGTGGGCGTATGTCCCCACACGACCGTCTTGTGTGTGTCTGTCTTTGCCTGGGTGTCGCTGCGGCCTGTGCGTTTGCCTGGGGAGAAGGCTCTGGTGACCCGCTGGCCTGCATTGTGTTGGCTTCCTTATTCCTTTCCACAGACATTGAGAGACCCAGACGGAGAGAGAACAGATAAAGAAAGGCAGAGAGCCCTGGCCCCTGTGGCTTGGCTCAGCTGTTTGGAGCATCATCCCATAAACCGAAAGGCTGCGGGTTTGATTCCTGGTCAGAGCGCACGCATAGGTTGCGGGTTCTTTCTCTGGTAGGGGCATCTATAGGAGGCAACAGATTGGTGTTTCTCTCACATCAATGATTCTCTCCCTCCTTTTCCTCTCTAAAATCAATAAACACGTCCTTGGGTGAGGATAAAAATAAAAAAGAAAAAACCAGAGACAGAGCCAGGGAGACGGAGAGATAGAGATAGAGGCTGAGAGATGGGGAGAGGGATGGGGGAAGAGTGAAAGAGAGACGGAGATGCAGTGAGAGAGAGACACGGAAGGCAATAAACAGACCCTGAAAGGCATAAAAAACGAGATCTGTGGAAGCAGAGTCTGCGTGGCACCACTGGGGGGTCTGCAGGTTAGCCATGTCCCCAAGGCTGTGCTGGGGTCATCGGGCTCAGGGGCATCTGGTCCCACAATTTTGCCACACTGCACAGGGAACGGCTGCGGGGCGTGATGGTGGGCGGGTGTGGGCGGTGTGATTGGCTGTGCTTCCTCTGCTGGGTGACAGTGTGGGCCGGTGTTTGTGTTTCTGGGTTCTGGGGCTGGGCCTTGTGGCTCCTGCCATGGAAAGTGCTGCCAGTGGCAGAGTGTGGGCTTCCGGGGGTGGCGGGTCTGTGATGGAGGGGACGGGCTGTGTGCCTGAACAGGAGGGGTAACTTCTGGCTGTTCTTCCCCCGCCACCCCCTTAGTTACCATAGCAGCGGGGATGCTGAGAAAATCAATTAGCACTCAGTTAACCCTCCAGATATGACCAGGGCAGAGTGCAGGAAGCTGATGGCTTCCTGCGCAGAAGGATTCAAGTGAACTAATGTTTATGGAGGGTGCTCCGTGTGTCAGGCACCATTCTAGGCATTGGGGATACAGCGGAGAAGGTAAATGAACGAAGGTCACTGCCCCCAGGGGAACTTGAATTTTAACACAAGGAGGCAAATGACAAAGCACACTAGATGCTGGGTTAGAAGGAAGAAGACAAACATCAGAGAAGGGGGTCAGGGTGCTGGGGTGGGGGCAGGGATAGATTTCAGTATTACAAAAGCTAATGGGAATGGGCCCCCTTGAAAAAAAAGGTGGAGCCCTGACTGGGGTGGGTCAGTGGATTGAGCACCAGCCTATGAACCAGAGGGCTGCCGGTTCGATTCCCAGTCAGAGCACATGCCTGGGTTGCAGGCCATGGCCCCAGTAGGGGGTGTGTGAGAGGCAACCACACACTGATGTTTCCCTCTCTCCCTCCCTTCCCCTCTCTAATAATATAAATAAATAAATAAATAAATAAATAAATAAATAAAATCTATAGAAAAAGAAAAAGAAGGCGGAGTTTGAGAAACCGAGGAAGTAAGGGGCTGAGCCTGGAGGGACAGCGTCCTCCGTGGAAGGAAAGGCCTTGAGGCATGGGCAGGCCTAGTTGTTCAAGGAACAGTGAGGGGGCTACGTAGCTGGAGTGAGAGAGCAAGGGGGCGGGGCGGGGGGGAGGAGGCCAGAAAGGGACCAGGGGCCGGGAGACACGGGGCTTTGTGGGCCGCTGGACTCTGGCTTTGATTCTGGGTAAGAAGGGAGCCCTGTGAATGCGGTGAGCAGAGGAGGGATGCGCTCTAACTTCGGTTGCATCGGAATCCCGCGGGTTGCTGCTCTTTAATGAACCTCGGCTTCCTCAGCTGTTTCTGGGCTTGTTTCTGCCAAATGGGGATAATAAGGGGCGGGGCGGAAAGGGGGGGGGCGCTTCGTCTGAGAATGGTTTTGAGGATTACATGAGATTACAGAACCTGAGAGGTAGGGGGCGCTCCAGCAACTGGCTGGCTGAGAGGCCAGGTGTCTGATGATTCAGGGGAGGGGCCTTACGCTGGGTGTCCTGCTTCTGCCTGCTCAGGAAAACTCTTCAGGTGAAGATAGTTGATGACGAGGAATATGAGAAAAAGGATAATTTCTTCATCGAGCTGGGCCAGCCACAGTGGCTTAAGCGAGGGATTTCAGGTGAGGCGTGAGCTGTGGAAGAGGTGAAAGGTCCGGGGTTGGGGGGACCCTTGGGGGATCAGTGGTGGGTGCTCCTTCAAACTCGTGCATCTGAGCTGCCCAGGGAAGTCATCTCACTTTCTCTCTGTCTCTCCCCAGCTTTGCTGCTCAATCAAGGTGAGTGGAGTTACCTCCTCACTTTAACTAGAGAGGGGGACACTGGAGGGAGCGTCTCAGGGGAGGGTCGTGGCCTGAAGCTGCTCTTCCAGGTCAAGTGTGAGGCAGGTCAAAGGTGAGAGAAAGGTAGATTGCAGCTGGGTGTGGTTTGGAGCTGGCCTTCGAGTGGGTAGAGCCAGTGGAGTTGGGGGTTACAGCTGGGGGTTCTGAGGCCAAGATCATATTTTGTTTGTAGTTGATGTTGGTGAGGGTGAGTCATAGAATCCGATCTGGGTTTGTGGTGGGGTCAGAGGGATCCAGTCTTGGGGTTTGTTTTAGGACTGGTGTGGGGTTAGGGTTTGAGATCAGGATTGGGACTGGGTCAAGGTTAGAGTTAAGATGGAAGTTGGTTTCTGGGTTTGTGATTAGATTTGGGGCCAGGCTCCGATGTTGGGGTGAGAGCTGGGGCTAGGGTCAGTGGCTTGAAGATGGTGAGAAAGTAGAATTGGGGTTTGAGGTTAGAATTAAGGCTGGACTAAACATTGTAATAGGGTAAATAACGCAAGCTGCTGTGACAAATAGGCCCTGAATCCCAGTAGATGAACACAAAGCACTTCTTGCTTGGGCAAAGTTTTCTGAGAGTGTGCCTCGCTGGTGGGTGGGCTTTCTTCTGGGAATTAGGGTTGGGTTGGTGCTGGGCTTGGAGCAAAGGATCAACATACTTTACGGAGATAAGTGAATTCGGGGCCAGTTATAGGAGGTCTAGGTTCAACCAATTTGTACCAAATTGGGTCTCCCCATCTTTCTTCAACCCCTCAAACATACTCTAGGATGTTTTCAGAGCTTGGATGTGGAGACTAGGCCTCCTCCCTCAGGGATGTTGATGTTGTTGATGATGATGTTGGTGATAATAATAAAGAAAATAACATTTCTGACTATTTATCATGTACCAGGCACTATTCTAAACACCTCACATGAATTAACACTTTTAACTCCCACAAACCCACTCTGAGGCAGGCCCTGTGCCCACTCTGTAGATATGAACACTGAGGCACAGAGAGGCCAGAGCATTGCCCAAGGTCACAGACTGCCCACCATAGGAACCCCCATGCCCACAAACTTAACCTCATGGCTCAGCCACAGGAGCTCACGCTGGGGGTGGTGGTGGTCAGAGAGGAGGCTGGAGCAGGCTACAGACACTGAGGAGGCTCCTCAGAGGACACAGATGGGTAGTGAAGGCATCACAGGCCCAGTTGGGCAGGCCTCCCTGGGGTCTAACTCCCACGCCTCATGCTGCAGGGGATGGGGACAGGAAGCTGACAGCAGAGGAGGAGGAGGCTCGGAGGATAGCGGAGATGGGCAAGCCGGTGCTTGGGGAAAACTGCCGTCTGGAGGTCATCATCGAAGAGTCGTATGATTTTAAGGTGATTTCCTGGGGCCTCACTTTCTTGGAGTTTTGCCTGAGTGGTTTCCTTGGAGAAAGTCTAAGAGGGGATGGACTATGAGGGTCACAAGGAAAGGGCAACCAAGCGTCCGAAGCTATCCTCCAGGTCCCTCCGTTAGCACCATGGACAGCTCAGCTTCCCAGCCGGGCTCCAGGGTGTGGAAGGTTGCGGACCCCTGAGCATGGGGTGTGAGCCCGCAACCCCAGTCCCTCGCAGGGCCCTCTGGGATGGTCACCGGCAGTGATGTCTTCCCCACCCTTCCATCCCCAGAACACCGTGGATAAACTCATCAAGAAAACGAACTTGGCTTTGGTGATTGGAACCCATTCGTGGAGGGAGCAGTTTTTAGAGGCCATTACGGTGAGCGCAGGTAAGTGGGGAGGGAGGAGAGAGAGAGAGAGAGAGAGAGAGGAGCATGGAGGCAGAGAGAGACATAAATTAATGGAAAGACAGAGGGAAGCACAGAAGGGCAGAGAGATAGGGAAGAAAAGGATCAGGCAAGACACAGAGGGGGCAGATGAAAAGGAAAAGGTAGAAAGAAACAGGTACAGGAGGATGGAAAGGTAGGGAGAGGTACAAACAGGAGAGACAGGCACGCAAAGAGAGGTGCACAGAGAATCTCGGAGAAAGACAGAGATGCAGAGAAGGGGGGTGGAGGTTGTCAGGAAACAGCAGAGGGCTGGAGTGAGGGGAGGAAGACACTGAGATGAGGGGCAGCGCTGCAGAGGAGGTGTCCCCGCCCAGGCTTTCTCTTGGTGTCTGGTGACTAGAGGGTGGAAACAGGTTAAATGGCAAGGCCTCTCCAGACAGAGCCAGGGCTCCTCTGTTGCCATGGAGACAGTCGCCACAGCTCCCAGCACTCCCCACCCTTGTTCAGTTCCCACCCTCCTTAGGCCTCAGATGGCTTTTCACTGCCCCCCTGTGGCCAGAGACACTATGACACTTGGATCACAGACTCAGTCCCTTGTGACACAGATAGGGGAAACTGAGACACGGAGACGGAGGAGGGACAGGCCTGAAGACCTGTAGGCAATCCAGAAAGGGATGAAGTGGAACTCGGGGCTTCTGTCCCTTACACAACATCGGTTCTCCTTCAGGGAGGCCTATCTGGTGGGAACTGAAAACACATACACCGGGTTGTGGCGGGAAAGAAACTGATCGGTGGTGGGATCAAAAGAAACCAGGCTTCGGGGATGGAAAACTACCAGGTAGCAGGCCTAGAGACTCAGATTGGAGGCCTAAGAGAAATGAAGTGACATCTCTCTCTGAGGCCATGTTCTTTGATGTCTATTTCTGAGGAATCTCAGGACCCGGCCCTGTTTAGGACATTGCTGGGGACAGAGATGACCATGACACCTCGGGCCCTGTTCTCATGGAGCTCCCAGTCCAGTGGGGGAGACAGACCTGTCACAAGAGAGTGACAACCTGGAATGGGCAGGGCTGGGTGGGGACCTCAGGGAGCTGCAGGGGTATGTGACCCAGCTGAAAGGTCAGGGAAAGCTTCCTGAAGGAAGAGACTTCTGAGCCGAGTCTTCATATGGAAATAGGAGAGTATGTTCTCTATGCTTTGACCTTATCCATGTCTCACTGTGATCAGTTAGGGGTGCATTTGGTGGCAAACAACAGAAAACTCAGCCACAAGTGGCACACGAGTTTTTCTTGCAGAAGAAAAAGAACCTGTGATAGGCAAGAGTTTGCAGCAGCTTAGTAATGTCACTAAATGCCCAGGCTCCTTCTTTGGTTCTTTTTCTGTCCGTTGCTCAGCTTTTGCCCTCATGGTTGCAAGGTGGCTGCTGCATCTCCAGGTGTCACGTCTGTGTTCCAGGCAACAAGAAAGAGGACACAGTGGGTCAGGAAGGGGCAACACGTTTGCATTTCCAGTTTTAGTTTCCAACTCCATTTTACTTAAGAGTCATAGAAAAAAACTCATTCTTTGAGATGTAACCTGCAGATCAAAAACCCACCCAAACCACTTAGTTAAACATTTACAAACTGAAGCACTCATTTCTTTAACAAGGCAGGTGGCTAAGAAAAGTGGGAAAGGAATATGTGAAATGAACCCCTGAGTCTCTCAATCTCGTTGCCTCAACTGCCAGCAGGTATTCTCTGTCACAGACATTCTGAGGAGCCCTTGGGTTGAGCCACAGGGAATGGCTTCGTATTTGGGTGGCTGGCCTGCATTTTATTCCCTGACTTGTTCTGAGCGACTGATCAGGAGTTTCAGTGTCTCTTCTCAGCATCCTTCCAGATGTAGTGCTGGGCACATGCAAGTGCATTCGTTGCTTTTCATTCATTGCTTTATGCTCGTCGGTTTAGGGCAAGGTGGGCAACATGTCATTTGTGCTGTCCCATTACACAGGTTACTGCAGGTCAAAGGTGGGTCAAATTTGGTCACAATAGGTGACACAAATAACTCGAAGGAGGAGGCATCCTTTACAAAGCTCAGAAAACACACCCCTCTCCAGAAAGCTAGAGCTTTCCAGAAACCCTCCATAATATGCCTCATTGCCAGACTGGCTCACATGGCCACAGCTGCAAGGGATTCTGAGAAAGCAAGTATGAAGCTTAGGACTCACTAGCTGCAAGACATTTGGGGAGAGTGAGTATTTTTATCTGAGAACATGGCTGTCTCTAGCCTTAAGGGATTCTGGGAGAGTGACTAATGTTAGCTGAGTACATGGGTCACTCTACCTGCAAAGGACTCTGGGGAAAATGGGTACCTTTAACTAAGCATGTGGCTAGTGTTAGCTGCAGTGAATCAGAGGAAGTGAATATGTCTACCTTCAGAATACTTCTACCTGTGAATATTCTACACGGCTATCAGTAACTGTTAAAGGCTTCTGGGAAGAGGAATATTTTTAGGTAGGGATATGGCCACCCCTAGCAGCAAGGTATCCTGGGAAGCTGAATATTTTTAGCTGGGCATATGGCTTGCCACAGCTTTAAGAGATTCTGAGGAAGTAAATATTTTTACCTAGGACTATACATTCTCCTTGCTGCAAGGGATTCTGGGAAAGTGTTTCTAGCGGTGGACGTGGCCACACCTAGCTTCAGGGGATTCTGGGCAAGCGATTCATTGTGTGGGACCCGCAGTCTGGAAGCCCAACAACACGGGGGCTGTAGTCAAGGCAGGAGGCGTGGGCGTGTGCCCCAGCTGGGTCGTATGCCCACAGGGGACGAGGAGGAGGAGGAGGACGGGTCCCGGGAGGAGCGGCTGCCATCCTGCTTTGACTACGTCATGCACTTCCTGACGGTGTTCTGGAAGGTGCTGTTCGCCTGCGTGCCCCCCACCGAGTATTGCCACGGCTGGGCCTGCTTCGGTGTCTGCATCCTGGTCATCGGCCTGCTCACTGCCCTCATCGGGGACCTGGCCTCCCACTTTGGCTGCACTGTGGGCCTCAAGGACTCTGTCAACGCCGTGGTCTTCGTGGCCCTGGGCACCTCCATCCCCGGTAACTCCCCGGGAGACCCCTCGGTGGGGCAGGGTCTCAGGCCAGGCAGTGAGCCAGGTGCTGCAGAAGTAAGGTGGCAGAGCCCTGCAGAACTGGGGCGGGGGGGGGGGCGGGGAGTCACCAGGAAACGGGCTGGTGGGGCTACCAGAAGCTAGACTGGGGTCCCCTAGGTTCACTCTGTGAATGGAATCCTCCCCAAAAGCCACTAGGTGGAATGTCCCATAGGACTAAGGTGGTGGGAACTAGTAGAAGTCAGAGGATGCATTCCACACAAACAAGATGTTGGTTTCCCCTCCTCTCCCCCCACCCCCTCCAAGAAACCAGATGGAAGGTTCCATAGAACTATGTTGATGCGCACGATGGGAACCAGGCCAGTGAATTCCGAGGCTTTAATGAAGATGCGGGAGCAAAGTAGAAACCAGAGGTTGAAGGAGGGGTGCCTTGCAAATAAGAGAGTGGGGTTTCAGAGGCTACAGCTTATGTCCCCCAAAACACAATGGCCAAAATCCCTTCTTCCCAAATAAACCCGAGTGAGAGTCCCTCAGAAACCAGGTGGCCAAGCCTGAAATTCCTAGGGCAGTAGGGAGACCAGCTGGGTGGGCAGGCAGGCTGCCACCCTTGTTCTCCACACCAGTGTGCTCACCAGTAGGGTGGCGCTATCCGTCCAGAAAGCAGGAGGTGGCTTCTGTGGAAAGCAGCCGCTGGGGATTGGTTGGTTTTCTGACTTCTGCCCTCCACACCAGACACCTGACTTATTAAAGATGTTCAGGAATTGGTGCAGGCCACAGAAACCAGGCCGCTGCTGGAGGAAAACCATGTGGGGAATCGACAGGAAAGGGGTTGCATAGAGGTGGATCCTAACACCTATTTTGTCCAGCCTGGTGGCAGTGGGGTGATTGGGCTGGTAGAAAAACAGGCCGCGGGGGTCATGGGAAGCAGAGGGGGATTCTCTTTGCAAGCAGGCAACAAGTCCCATAGAAAGTAGGAAGCAGGTTCCATAGAGCGCGGAGAGTGGATCCCTCCGAAATCAGATAGTGAGTCCCACAGAAAGTAGACTGAGCTCCACAGAAAGCAGGCCGTGGGTCATGTACAGAGCAGGCACAGGGACTGGGAGGACTTTGCCTCTTGGGTGGGGTCAAGGCCTCAAGTCCCTACTTACCACAGCCTGCCCAGGGCTACAGGGGTGGGAGGCGGGGCCTGTACCGACCCCACCCCGGGTCTGGATCCCTGGGACACAGGGATGGTGTGGGTCTTATGGACAGCAGGCAACAGGGACAGACGGAGACCAAGCCCTCGGGGTGGCCCGCGGAGCCCTTCTGACCCGCACGCGTCTCTGCCCCCGCAGACACGTTCGCCAGCAAGGTGGCCGCGCTGCAGGACCAGTGCGCGGACGCGTCCATCGGCAATGTGACCGGCTCCAACGCGGTGAATGTGTTCCTGGGCCTGGGCGTGGCCTGGTCGGTGGCCGCGGTGTACTGGGCGGTGCAGGGCCGCCCCTTCGAGGTGCGCACGGGCACGCTGGCCTTCTCTGTCACGCTCTTCACCGTCTTCGCCTTCGTGGGCATCGCCGTGCTGCTGTACCGGCGCCGGCCGCACATCGGCGGCGAGCTGGGCGGCCCGCGCGGCCCCAAGCTCGCCACCACGGCGCTCTTCCTGGGCCTCTGGTTCCTCTACATCCTCTTCGCCAGCCTGGAGGCTTACTGCCACATCCGGGGCTTCTAGCGCCCCCTGCAGAGACTCGGCCTCCCCACCCCCACCCCCGGGAGACGGCGGCAAACGCTGTTCCGGCCTCTTCGCCCAGGGCGCGAACTCCCTGCCTCCAGGGAAGTGATCCTGTCCCCACCAACCGCCTCCTCCCTTCCGCTCGGGAGCCTGCCCAGGGCCTCCTACCAGTCACCCACAACTCCCGCCCATCCCTGTTAGTTTCCGTCTGCACCCCGGGGGAAATGTATGCCTGGACGTCCGTCCTCTCGGTGATCCTCTAGAGAATCTAGCATCTCTCTCCCTAGACACCCAATCTTGACTTTCCTCTGGAGGACCCACCACTGCTGCCGCCGTCGCGGATGGACCTATGTGCCCCAGGCCCTCAGAACTTAGCCCTCCACGGGGCACCTTGAAAGAGGTCGATGCTCCCAGGATAGCACCTGTTTCAGCCCTTTGCCCAACCTCCAGGGCGCTGGGTTCAGCCGCCAGGAGAGGGGGAGGGGAAAGGGACGTGTGCGTGCGGGCGCAAAGGGGTCCACGCCTTTCCCATTTCTCCACTCAGGCCCTTGGGAGGACGCTAATTCTCGAGGCTTGGAGAAGGGAGGGGAGTAGTTTGGGGTTTCTGAGCTGGA
Organism: Anoura caudifer; assembly: GCA_004027475.1. Taxonomy (NCBI): domain Eukaryota; kingdom Metazoa; phylum Chordata; class Mammalia; order Chiroptera; family Phyllostomidae; genus Anoura; species Anoura caudifer. The sequence continues at coordinate 8,608 of PVKU01008821.1, read as the reverse complement.
GGGGGCATGTTTGGGACCTGCAATTTCTCACATTCCAGCGCCCGCGCTCTCCTCCACTACCTCTGAGGGCCCCGCCACCCCTTCGAGGGGGGCCTGTGTGTATATAGTGTGTGGGGGAGGGGGTTCGCGGGAGGGTGCATGTCTTGGGGAAAGGGGGTGACAGACTTTTCCTTTTGAGAGGGCAGCAGACTCCCCCAGCCATGAAACTCGACTTTGGGGAGGAGGCCGCGAATCAAAGGAAGTCCAGCCATCTTCCTCAACAATCTAGAAGGCTCATTTTGCCCTCAGTGCCAGCCAATCCGGGCAGGACCCTCGAAGAGGAGACCGAGGGTTCCAGAGGACCAATGCTACAAGCCAGCAAATGCTGCCACATCTCTGCCTGATGGGGAGCAGGGGCGGGTGGGAGGGTGGGACTGGGACCAGGGTGTCTGGGTGGGTATTTTTAACTTTGGAGGCCACCCATCCGATGGTGAGCCATCTGCATTTTCTTACCGTTAATGTCTCCTGCCCAGAGGACACCCTTGGGGCGTGGGGAGTGCTGTCCACTTCGGGGGAGCCTAAGGATGACCCTGCAACCCCCTAACACCCTGCTTCCCACGGGTTTTTAGCGTTCTGTCATCCTGTCGTGCATCAGCTCAGCATCCCAGGCCTGTCCCCTGCTCGCCTTCTCTACTTGCAGCTCATCAGCACCAGTCACTGTCTCTTTTCTGTGATTTCTGTAAAAGTTGCCATAAAACTTTGAAATTCTGCCTGGGAAACAAGCCTTCCCGTGAGAAGTTGGGATTCTGGAGGAGGGAGCTAATGAGGTCTTTGAGATTTCCGCAGCTGTGAAATAGACCAGGTAATGTGGGTTTTTCCAGGCCCCCAGTCCTCTGTAGGACACACCCACGTGCACCACCAGCCTCACTAAAGATCCACAGGCTTCCCCCCCCCCGCCACGCCCCCACCAATCACCGCGGAGCTTCCCTAGCCACGCCTCCATTCCATCAGCCACAAAATATTCCTCGTTACAGGGCATCCTGGGAACTCAAATTTGCCTGAGCAGGAGCTGGGGTTGATGGGGGTTTCCTGAATAAAGCAATTGACTTTCTCAGAATGCTGGAACAGGGGGAGAGGGTGTGTGTGTGTGTGTGTGTGTGTGTGTGTGTGAGAGAGAGAGAGAGAGAGACAGAGACAGAGAGAGAGAGACAGAGACTCTAGATAAAGAGAGGGCACAGCCTGCAGAAAGATGAGCAGACGTGAATTACGGGCTCTTACGTGCAAGTGGTTAGCATGAACGGAGTGTGGGGGCTTGGGGAGTGAAGAGATCTCAAGAGGACCAATTATAAGAGCTCTTGTCAGCCACGCAAGGAAGCTTGGAATTTAGCCTAAGAGCAAAGGCGAGCTTTGGAAGGGATTTCAATGGATGGTGGGGGCAGGGCAGGCAATTGATAAACTGATTTACGTTTTCAAACGTTCCTTCTGGCTACCCGTGAGACTGGAGGCTGGGAGATCAGGGAGGAGGCTGCAGCGGCTGAGGAGGGGGTCCTGGAGTCGGGTGGTGGGAAGGGAGGCGGTGACAGGGAGTAGTTTCGAGAGAGAAAGGATAGGGACTCTGGCAGGAGAGAGACGGTTGCACTCGAGTAGACTAGCCAGGGACAGTTTGATGAAAGGGATTTTAACAGGTGCGCAGGGTTCAACCAAGGAAAACAAGAGGGAAGGTGCAATACCTAGGGCTAGCAGTAGAGGGAGCAGTTACCACCCTGAGCTTGAAAGTGTGAGCTGAGTCGCCTGAACTGTTGAGGCTGCGGCTGCAGCGTACGAGCGGAGTGCAGACACCGCCACCCACGCTCAAGCAGAAGCCAGAGGTCAAGAGAGGTAATAGGCCTCAGCTTCACGGAAGGCAAAGCAGGAGGGGGAAAGGTGGAGAGTCGATCTGGGAGAGGGGCCGTGGGGAGGGAGAGTTTTCAGACAGTGAGTTTTTTTTTCTGGGCTCGGGGAACGAAGGTAGGGTGAGTAGGAAGAATGGGCTTGGAGAATATGCAGGATTCCGGCGAGTGCATGCTGAGGGCGAAATGCCTGTGGGACATCCAGAGCAGAGGTCAGGGAGGGGGCGCCTGGAGCTCAGAGACCGGGCTGTGCTGGAGAGAGATGTGAGATTTGTTGGCCAGGGGGTGTCACCAAGCCACAGGAGGGGATAGGGCTGCCCAGAGAGAGGGTGTAGTGTGAGAAGGGTACGAACAGTGTCCTGAGAAGCTCCAGCATCTAAGGGGCGCATGGAAGATGGGAGACCTTTCAACGTAAAGGGACTCGCCAGAGAGGTAGATGGGGACCTGGGGCACAGGAAACCAAGAGACAGGGTCACAATCTGCTGAGAGGCGGAGTGGGATGAGGACTGAGAAGCGACGCTGACAGGCTGTGGGGGGCAGAAGTCAGGCTGATCTAGAGTGAGGAGGGAGTGGCAGTTGGGGAAACCAAGTCAGAGCATGTAGACCACACTTTGGAGAAACTTTTTTTAACGGGCTATAGAAATGATCCCTGAAAGTATAGTCTTTGCAGAATCTTTCTTTAAAGATTTTATTTATATTTTTTATTATTTTTTAAATATTTATTTTTAGAAGGGAAGGGAGAAAGAGGAGCGAAACATCAATGGGCAGTTGCCTTTCGTGTGTGTCCCCTGCTGGGAACCCTGCCTGCAACCCAGGCATGTGTGCTGACTGGGAATCAAACCAGCGACCTTTCGGTTCACAGGATGATGCCCAACCAACCGAGCCACACCCGTCAAGGCTCACTTTGGAGAACCTTGAAGGAGAGAGGGGAGTTGCTGGAGAAAGATGGCGCGTGAACAGGCTCTCCTGCCAACGTGGGGACAGGTGTGGAGCAGGAGGGCTTTGAACGCAAGGGTGGAAGAGCACTTGGGGGACTGAAGTTTGCGAGAACTGCACCGACAGCAGCTGGCGGTTATGGAAAGCACTGGGCACTATGCGGGGCTCTCCTAGGTGGGCACAGCCTCCCTCAGACCACCACCAATGCTAGTAATCACCCCCAGTGCACAGGTGAGGAAACTGAGGCTCAGAGAGGTGAAAGGCAGAGAGGGGAGATAGGGCAGAGATAGGAGAGAGGTCTGGGAGAGAACAATGGGCTGGAGACTTCCTTCAGCGGCGCGGCACGGAGGCGGGAAATGCGTGAGTCTGGCAGCAGGGAGATGAGTAAGGTCTCAGCTGTAGTGCTGGGTGTACCCAGAGCTTGGGATGTGGCCAAGAGGAGGGACTTCACAGATGTCCCTTCATCCCACCCCAAACGTGGTGATTCCCACCTGGACGAAGGAGCTCCCAGGGCATCAGCTTGGGAGTGATTTACCTGATTCTTTGTGGGAGGCAGCATGGTGGGGAGGTTTATTTCCTCTGTGCCTCAGGGCCTGCGTCTGGGAAATGGAGACAATAATGCTGACGGAACGAAGGGTGCCTACTTCACACGGCTGTCGTATTAAATTACAACTTTATATAATTGATCAGAATTATGTGTAATATGTTAAGTTATATATATTTTATTATAATTATACTATCTATACATTAGAGTAATGCCCGGCACATGGTAAGAGCTCAGTGGTATTCCTGCTTGCTTGTTCACGTTCATATTCCCTATTCTCTCTGTCTCTTCCACACACACCCTCATGCGCATGCGCAGCCCTCCACTCGCCATCCTGGAACAAACAGCCTCAATGAGGTAGAGAAATGCAGAGGCCCCGTGAACCTGCTTTACCACCTGAATCCCAGCTGCAAGGTCACCAAACCTGGGGACAACTGGACAAAGGCGACTAGTCTGTCTCTCCCTCCAGCCCCTGGGACCCTGCCTCTAATCCTCTGTGCATCCTCTCTGTGCCTGGCGCTCTGCTGGGGACACGGCCATGACCCACATGTCCCTGCTTTCCCCAGGAGCACAGTGCACTCAGGGGCACACGCCAGACAGGGTGCCAGATGTGGTGTCCAGGCTACGACTTACGAGGGCGAGGACTCTGTAGCAAGATCCCCGGAGGAAGCAGGAGGCCCTGAGTTGGGTAAATGAGGCGAGTGTAAGGAAAGAATGTGAACAGACAGATGCAGGGACGGGGATGGCTCAGCAGCAGGGGGCTGGCGGGCGGGAGCATTAACACCCCTAGCCTGAGGGACAAGAGGAGGCAGTGGCTTCCAGAACCTTGAGAAGGTATCTGTCTGTAAGCCCTTGTAAGGGCTTCCTATGAATACTTGATTAACAGATGGGAATAACAGGGATCCAAAATAATTGTGGTTTAAATGAGATGAATGTATTTCTCTCTTGTTTAACTGTCCGCATCTGGTATGGCTGCTCTATTTCACAAGGACAGCAAGAAAACCCGGTTCTTCTATCTTGTTGCTCTGACATAGCAGGAGTGTGGCCCTCATCTGTCTAGTCCCAGGTGGCTCAGCTGCAGGGCGTCACTGCAGCCAGAAGGGTGGACACAGGAGGAGAGGGCCAGGACCCACCGTGCTCAGTGAGCTTTCACCAGGAGCTCTGCGCATCACTTCCTCCTGCATCTCAGTTGCCAGACCTGAACGGCCGCACTTAGCCACCAGAGGAGCTGGGAGAAGAAAGGGCAATAGTTTATTCTCAGTCACCATGCTAAAAGTCGTAGAGGATTTCTGAGGAAACATGGCAGACAGGATGTTGAAGGACAGTGAACAGCCTATTCTGCAAAAGGTATGAAGGAACACACAGAGATGATGCGCAGAAACTCTAACCCATCAGATTACAGGCACTGAAGTTGCCACTGAAATTCATGCCAAGGAGCCCCAGGACCTTTGCATCACCATTTCCAAGATCAAGGTTCCCAGCTGGAACCAGTCCTGACCCTCTGACCTTCCCCAGTCTGTGAAATCCATATTTCCTCAGCCTCCTCTTTCCAGATAGTTCCCCAGTCCTTAGCCTGTTTCCCCCAAATAAATCTGCAGCCCGAGACCTCCCCCTCCCCCAACTTCCTGTCCCTCCCCCACCTTTCCCTGATCCTCCAAGCATCCCGTTTTGGTATCTGTTTCTACGTAACAAACACCACCCGGAGACTTAATGGCTTAAAGTGACAAGTTGTTATTCTCTCTCATTGGGAACTCTCAGCACTGCAGTCAGATCTAGTTACCTGATATCTGGGGGACTCAGTCACCAGCCTGGCCCGTGGCTGTGCTGGCTGTCAGCTGGAAAGCTGGGGCTGTGGACCCGAGTCTGCATCTTTCTGGACAGTTTCTGTCTCTCTCTTTGCGATGGTCTCTGCACAGCTGACTCTCCCTCTGTCTCTGTTCCCAAAGGTCTCTGTCTCTTTTGGACCCAGTCTCCCTACTCCACCCCTTGCTCCCTCTCTCTCTCCGCTTTGCTTTCTCACCTGTACCTTTACTCCCTCCCTCTCTCCATTTCCAAATGTCAGTCTCCCCCGGCTGCGTGTGCACGCACCTTTATGACTAGGTCTCTGCATCGGTTACCTGTTGCTGAGTAACAAGCCACCCTGACCGTGGCTCTCCTGATCCACATGGGGTTGGCTGAGGCCAGAACGTGCTGCGTTCATCTTGGAGCTTGGCTACAGTCAGAACATGCAAGATGCTGTTGCTTGCGACCGGCAGGGGACACTGTCTGTGGTCCGACCCTTCACCTCTCCCTGAGGCCGGTGCCCCGCTTCCTCCCGTACTGGGCTAGACCAACTTCTTAATAGCATAGTGGCCGGTTCTAAAAGCCACAGCGGAAGCTGCAAGGCTTCCGGTCACTTCTGCCACAATCTGTGGGTCAAGCAAGTCACAAAATTCCGGAGGTGGGGAAAGATACCACCTCTTGATGGATGGAGCACGTGCCTGGAGGGAGGGGAGGAACCACTGTTGGAAGTTCACGGCCCAATGATGGGTGTCCCCAAAGGTATCCATGTCCTAACCCCGGGAACCTATGGCTGTTACTTTATATGACAAAAAAGGATTTTTTAGGTGTTGTGAAGGATCTTGAGCTGGGGGAACCCTAAATGCGGTCACAGGGAGCCTCCTAAGAGGGAGACAGAGGGACATCGCAGGACACACAGAAGAGGCGCCAGTGGAGACAGGGCGGAGATTGAAGACGCAGCGCCGCTGCCAAAGCACCATCTCAGCTCCCAGAAGCTGGAAGAGGAAGGCACCAGATCCCCTGCAAGGCGGCCAACCTCTGGGTGTCTCTCAGCCACACTGGAGGATGAAGAGCTGTCTTGGGCCACACACTGAATACACAAACACTAACAAAAACTGATGACCAAAAAAAAAAAACATTTGAAGTAAATTTATGATTTTGTGTTGGGCCACATTCATAGCCATCCTGAACCAAATTCAGCCGGGGCTGTAGGTTGGACACCCCTGGGAGAGGCAGTGCGGCCCTGCTGACGCCTGGACCATGGCCCATGGGACCCGACTGTGTGCTGGTGCCTTCCAGAACTGTGAGGGAATAGATCTGCCTTGTTCTAAGCCACAGAGTTTGTGCTGACTTGTTACAGCAGGTTCCAGGAAACTTTGACACTGTCTTTAGAGCTAACTCAGCGCTGGCTCTTGTCTCTTGGTTCGCTATATCTCTACATCTTGAAACCTTTTTTTTTTTTAAATACTGTGGTAAAATACACAACACAAAATTTACTGTTTTAGCCCTGACCGATGTGGTTCAGTTGACTGGCTATCGCTCTGCAAAGTAAAAGGTCACCGGTTCGATTCCCAGTCAGGGCACATGCAAGAGGCAACCGAGTGATGTTTCTCTCCCTCCCTTCCCCTTTCTCTAAAAATAAATAAAATCTTTATTTAAAAAGTACCATTTTAAACTTTTCAAATGCACATTTCAGTGGCATTTAGTCCACTCAGTGTTGCGCAACCACCACCTCTGTCTAGTTCCAGAAACTTCCATCACCCCCAAAGGAAACCCTGTGCCCGTCAGCATTCCCTCCGCATTTTCCCTCCCCCAACCCCTGGCAACCACCAGTCCACTCCCTGTCTCTGGACTCACCTGTTCTGGGCGGTTCATGTAAGCAGAATCCTGCCATACCTGGCCTTTTTGTATCTGGCTCCTTTCCCTGAGCTTAACGTTTTTGTGGTTCCCCCAGGTGGCTGCACGTGGATTGGCGCTTCTTCCTTTTCACAACCGAATAGTATTCCACTGTATGAAGGTACCACATTTTGCTTATCTGTTCTTCTGTGGATGGATGCTAAATCTTCACCTCTTGTCTTTGATTTGTTTCTCTGTTCCTTTCTTTCTTTGCCACATCTCACGTGCTTATGGCATTTTAGGTTTGGCAGGTTATTAACCAGGGTTCTCCAGAGACACAGAACCAATAGGATATGTGGACAGACAGACAGACAGATAGGGACTTGTTTTTTTTAAATTGGCTTGTGTGATCCCAGAGGCTGGCATGTCCAAATTCTGCAGGGCAGGCCAGCAGGCTAAGACTGTCTTTGCAGCTCAAGCCCCAGCGTGGCCCGGAAGCAGGATTCCCTCTTTTTCAGGGGACCTCCGTCTTTGTTCTTAAGGCTTTCAACTGATTGGGCGAGGCCCACCCACCTTCTGGAAGGTCATCTGCTTCACTCGTTTGAAGGTTAATCTCATCTGAAAAATACCTTCAAAGCAATATCTGGATCAGAGTGTCACCTCCCACCCAGGCGCCAAGTGGACATACACAATTCACCATCACGGGGGGAGGGGGGTTGTTTCCCCTTGCGCCCTCTCTCTGCCCACCCTCTACGTCCCTGCCTGGCCACTCACTGCCTTAGGTTGAGCTCCACAGAAGCCAGCCTGAGGTGAGGATGGGGAACAAGTGTTTTATTTGGGACGGGACTCTGGGAGACGCTGAAAGGGAGACAGGGAAGGAAGCCATTCAGGGCTGTGCTAACAGGTCACCTCCTGCGGGCAATGGGCCCTGCTGGGGATGGGGCAGGACCCTCTCTGGGTGCCCAAGCAGAGGGGGAGGAAGTGGGGCATTTGGCCACCAGCCCCCCTGGAGGCTGATGGGGGAGGCTGTTTTAGGGGGTTGACTCTCAGCCTCCCTACCCACTAGAGCACACACTGGGGGAGGGGTCGCAGCTGCCCACATGGGGAGCTGCTGTGGGGTCACAAGGGGCTGGGTGGGGCACCTGCTGCCCACAGACCTGCTGGCCCCCCTATTCCAATGGGAAAATGCATGGGCACCAATGCGGAGGCGGGGTGGGGGGCATGACCATGCCCTGTCCCCCCCTTTCCTGGCCACAGGCCTCCAGCAGAGCACACAGCTCTGGTCCCTCCGGGGAACAGAAAAGGGCTGGCTCCTGGATCTCCTCTGCATCCCACCAGCCCCCTGAGGACTGAAGTCAGACTCCAGGGAGGACTTCCAGGCACTCAGGCTGTGGGAGAGAAGGGATGGGGGCTCTGTCCTCAGCACCCTCCAAGGTATTAGCTCTCTTTCCTCCTCCACCGCCCCCGCCCCCAGCCCCTGGCCCCTCCCTCCCTGCAATTTTCTCCCCGGAGGTGGAGGGAAGGAAATGTCAGGGATGATGGATTGAAAAGGGGCAGCTGGGGTCAGCAGAGGAGGGACCGCAGAGCCGGAGGGGAAGAGGAGCAGAAGGGGGAGGGGGAGGGGCCACAGAAGAAAACAGAAACA
>PVKU01008820.1:0-69206 GCA_004027475.1 Anoura caudifer | reverse complement strand
CCCAGCCTGGACTCAGGGTTGTGGGAATGGAGCAGTGCAGGTTTGGGGGCTCTTTTCAGTGTTGCTGGGAGCCAACCTGCAGATCCAGGGAACAGTCCAGCATTGGGCTTAAGAGTGTGGGCTCTGGAGTTGGTACACTGGGTTCTCTTCATGACATCAACACTAACTAGATGTATAGCTTGGTGAAATCATATGACTTCTCTGTATCTTTCTCTGAAAAGGGGATTAGATTGTCCTCTCCCTTAGAGTGTTTTACAGACTAAATACAGTGGGGTTAATCCTAAAATCTAGTGAGGCTGGTAGAAAATCTCTCCAAGTACTGTCTGTGAGAAGAGCAGAGGTACCAGGCAAGGACTCTGTCAATCAAATATAGTTAGTCTATGGAAGGAACCTGGTTTCTTTGTGATAGTAGAAGCAGGATCATCGTTGATGGTGTGGTGTTGTCCATCCATCAATTGTCTTAGGGCCCATTTTTGTTCCAGTCTGTGCATCATGAACGATGAACTGTTTGTGAGGGATGCGACCCCCGATGATGTTCAGAGTGTGTATTCCATAGAAGTGCCTAACCCCACCTTCAGCTTCATGCCCACCCTCTCCAAGGAGCAGCAGGAAATGGTGCAGGTTTTCTCCATCCAGTCTGGGACGAGCCTCCAATGTTCTCAGAAGTGAGTGATTGGTGGGCATGGGGATAGGGGAGAACTGGGAGAAGCTGAAGAGTGAATAATATGAACTTGCAGGTAATTTGTTTTTCTTGTTTATTTCACCTCTCACCTTGAACATTTCTTTCTCATTACATATAAGCTACACAGTTGTTTTGAACATGTATGCATTCCTTTATGGGCCTTATTCTTTTATTGACACATTTGGGTCTCAGGAATTTTTCCAACACACATTGTGCCACAGGGCTTACTGCACTGCATATATCACAATAAATGTGGAGGCATGTTAACATCACTCAGGTTATGAAACAGCAGTGTGTGGTCAGTCTCCACTTTGGTTGTAATGGTTGTCTCTTGCCCTTCCTCCACCCCAGGTGTCTTCATGGCAACCACAGGGAGTATACCACAGTTGCACAAGTGCTTCCTCTGCCCAAGGTGAAGTCTGGGAATTCAGGCCAAGTGAGCAGAGACTGGGCTACCTGGGGATAAGACTGAGGGTTCCTGGCAGTGCTAATCTCCCAAATTCCCTGCTTTACTTCCTCCAGCCCAAGTACATGATGCCAGAGGAGGCCCTCCCACAGGCTGACCCATGATCCTGAGAGCACAGCCTCAACAAGAATCTTTTGGGTGTCATCATCTTCATCCTCACCATCTTTGTTGTGTTTCTCCACGAGTCTTAGTATATTCCTGTTATGCATCTAGGAGGTCTATTTGGAGCTGGGAAGTCAATACTTACCTGACACTCATACACCCAAAGGGCTGGTTGTTCTGTGTATTTGTCTCTCCCAGGAATAGATTCTTTACACAATAAAGAATAACTTTGCATGTTATGTCACATCCCTGCAAAATCTATTCAAGAAAAAAATCCATTAACTTTTCTATAGAGGGGAAAAGGAAAAGAGAGAGATGGTCAACCAGTACCTGGGGAACAGTGTGGTAAAGACTCAAATTCTGGACCCCTTAAAGCTCAGGCTGTGTGTGTTCCAAATGGCTTCTGAGGTGGGTATAATCTGTTACCCTGGTAAACTTGGGGAAGTGGCCTGTGCCCCTGGTGTATCTATCCAATATTTCTTTTAAATTATTTTATTTATGTATTTTTAGAGAGGAGAAGGGAGGGAGAAAGAGAGGGAGAGAAACATTAATGTGTGGTTGCCTCTTACACACCCCATACTGGGGACCTGGCCTGCAACCTAGCCATGTGCCCTAGACTGGGAATCAAAGTGTTGGCCCTTTGATTTGCAGGCCAGCACTCAACCTACTGAGCCACACCAGCCAGGGCTCAATCCAATATTTTTAGGCAAAGAACAGTATTACTTTCCTGGCCATACAAATCTACTCAAATTTAAAATGAATCCATTTTGCAAAAACAAAAACAAAACAGCATTAAAGAGCACATGAAAACCTAGGAAGAAAAAAAATGTCCTCATTTATTGGTTACACTGGAGTAATATCCTTGACATAAAGCAGAAAATAAAGGAAAAGGAAGTAGTCTAGGCGAGAGTAATTTACTAGAGAGGGTGAGACATCGTATAGAGAGACTTTTAAACTTTTCAAGGGGTGAGGAATTACAGCCTCTTTGAGAATCTTCTACGTATGGTCTATATCCCCACACAAAAAAAGTAAATCTATTACCACCTTTTCTTACCCATATAGATAATTTTTTAAGTTTTTAAAAAGATTCTATTTTATTTTTAGACATAGGGGAAGGGAGGGAGAAAGAGAGGAGAGAATTATCAACGTGTGGTTGCCTCATGCACGCACCCCAGTGGAGACCTGGCCTGCAACCCAGGCTTGTGCCCTAGACTAGGAATTGAACCAATGACCCTTTGGTTAGCAGGCTGGCACTGAACCACTGAGGCACACCAGCCAGGGCTCATATAGATAATTTTTAATAACATTTAATAGTTTCCACAGACTTCTGTGTTCAGAATGCCTAATTTAAGATTACTGAAGGGTGGTCTACAGTGTTCCTCGGGCCCTGGCATAAATGAGGGAGTACCAGGATGTGTATGGACTGATGATTAGTAATCCTGCAGTAAGGCTGTGTTCTTCCTGAGTGTTCTGGAGGCAAGGAGGTTATGGTTTTTTTAAGCTAGGTGAGAGATAGCAGAAAGGTCTGAGAGAGGCTTCTACCAAAACAAGGTGAAAAAGAAGAGAGAGCAGGCTGACTGGGGAAGCTCTTCCCCCAGTGATCACTTCTTTATGATTCTTGGAATATCCCACCATAATGGTGTAGAAGAGCTCTATCTGGTTTCCAGTATGAAAACTGATCTTCGACACCACTATGTATCTGAGAGGTGAGTCACTAGGTGGGGATTTGGGGAAGAAATGGGGGGAACCAAGAGATTTGCTCAGGTCAGCACCTTCGTCACCTCTCCATCTATATTTTTAGAGTAAGCAACAGTCAGGAGCATGAATGTAGGGAATGAAAATCTTTGGAATGCGGCAGCAGGAAGACCAGCCCCTTACCAACCTCTTGTCAAAGAAAGGATGATCTTCAGTTGTCAGGAAATGCTTTTCCATATTTAATGAATGATTATTTTAATAGCATAAAATACACAAGTTTATTAATGAATCTTGAAATTTGACCCAGAAGGGAACAAAGGTTAGATTATTTACACTAAATGGCCAAGATCTGACAACTAGAGTTCTTGGGCTTCTTCCTGAAGATCTCTTTCACAGGGCATTTTGAAAACAACTGACTGTGTTTTGGAAAGTCCCCTCCTACCCCTTTTCCATAAAATTTTGAAACAAGCTAGAATGTTCTATAAATGAAGTTGTGTGGAGCCCAGAGAAAATATTCTGTGTGCAGTGCCAGAGAGCATAAACAATGAGGCTTTTTTTTTTAACTTCCCTAGGTTGAAATATGTCTCTTAAAAATGAAATTTCATAATTTTTAGTTTTTTGAAGCATACTGATTTTTTAAAAGGAAGTAGAGAGAAATGATTAGGAAGCAGATATACAGCCAGAGAGAAGAGGAGAGAAAGCAGAAAAGGCCAAAGTCAATGCCAAGGCTATTGTGGTGGTGGTGGGGTGGAGGACAGGAAGGAATGGAGACCCTGCAGGGTAACCAGAGAACAAACCCCAACCGTAGGGAGGGGAGACCACTTCTGGGCCCTCAGATTAGAGAGGACCGGGCTGAGTGATAGGGAGGTGCGCGCTGGGCCCAGAGGAGACTTGGAGGGGTATTTCTTTCCGTGGAGTGTGTGTGTGTGTGTGGGGGGGGTGGGCGCTGGTGGTGAGCTAGTTGATGACGCGAGGCCCTCACGTGACCGGGAGCTGCAGAGCGACGCAGGCGTTGGGTGCAGTTGTCACTCCCTTCTGGGTACCAGCTCCCCGCTGCCCTGCGCACCGCGGGCTGGCGTTGCGCCCAAGAAAGCAGGGCAGGTAAGGGCCCGGGGCCCGCGTGGAGGCCAGGGCGGCTGCTGGCCGGGGATCAATGCAGCAGTCCCTGCTAGCTTTCTCCACTCCCGGCATTCTTAGAAAAGTAAACAGTGACCACTTGGGGTGCGAGTGGTGGGGCAGCAGGGTCCCAAAGCAAGTCAGGTGAGAAATCATCCCCGACCTCCTGTAGGAAAATGGTGAACTGGGTGGAGGGAGAGAGGGCTGGAGACACTGCCTGGGCAGGGGCGTGGCGGCTGCGGGTCAGTGCGTAGTATTTGGCAACAGCACCTGCTTCCTCTACCCCGGCCCTCTGCAGGTCTGTGGGTCTGTGGGTCTGTGCCAAGTATCCGGCAGTGCACTCGCGGCAAGAATCGAGAAGAGGGGACACAACAAGGGTAGGCTTTGGTGGGTGCGGGAGACAGTGGTGCGGGGCTATGCAGAGACCAGTCGGAGACCTACATTCACCCAGCCCCCAAGTCCTCCATCCACCTTCACCTGTCCTCCATTTTGGTGCCTGAAGCGGCCTGGGGATAGCTCTGTAGGGAAAATGGTGGGTTTGTGGGGACGGAGGAGAGAGAACTGAGGGGGAGGGGGCAGAGCTGGGACTGAAGGTCCACTACTGAGTGTAGAGAGCCTCTCAGTGGGGAAACATGAGATTTAAAAAAATAACATTTGGTATCCAGGACTCTGAAAGATTAGTAGTACGACCTCTGTCCTCGGTGCTGATCAGTCCACCAATTAAATACTCCCTTTTCATCTCTTGTCTCCTAGGAGCAATGGCGTCCAAAGAGGAGCAAGCAGTAAAAAATCTCAACGTGGAAAATACCAACCAGGAAAATGACAAAAAGGATGAAAAGGAGCGAGATGCTAATAAAGGGGAGCCCTTGGCTCTCCCTTTGGAAGCTGGTGAATATTGTGGGCCTAGAGGAAATCGCAGGCGCTTCCGTGTTAGGCAGCCCATCCTGCAGTATAGATGGGACGGGGGTCAGAGGCTCGGAGAGCCACAGGCAAGGATGAGACAAGAGAATAGGGAAAGAGTTGGGGACGATGTGAGACAGCTGATGGAAAAGCTGAGGGGAAAGCAGTTAAGTCATAGTCTCCGAGCAGTTAGCACTGACCCCCCTCACCATGACCATCACGATGAATTTTGCCTTATGCCCTGAATCCTGATGTTTTCCCTGAAGTTAATAGGGAGACACACCTGCTTCCTGAACTTACATGTTCGTGATGTACCTTGCTGTAAACCTTTTCGTGTTTCCTGTGGGTCTTCTGTTACCAGCTTCTAACTCAATGTTGTGTTTCACCCATTTGTAAGTTTCTGTCAGCAGGGAAGTTTTACCTATTGCATGGGAAGATGCTCATTACATATTGTGAAGTTAATAAAGCAGTTTTAAAAATCAAACTATATTTGTTTTTATATCAAATCTTATACTTATTTAATACACAAAGAGAAAAATGCTTAAATTTAAATATACCAAATGATTAATACAGGGACCCATTTTTGCGAGATAGGTTGATGTGTTTTACATTATCTGTACTTTAAGAATAAATGGAAACTATTTTTAATGATCTTATGAAAGCATGAGGGTCACCTAGTAAATACTTGGTCATGAAATTTGCATATTTTGGTCAGATGAATGAACCCAGGACTTTCTTATATATTGGGGACTATATTTGCTTCACATGACTTTGAAGTAAATTTAGGAGTGTTTGAGCTGTAATTACCTATTTGACCATTCCCACCTATTACATATTCCCCAAAGGTAGGTCTCATCAGTCCAGCATCCCTCCAACTCAGGACTGCAGCATCTGCTGTTCAAGCTGCAATTTCTGCCTGATAAGAGAAAGGTACTTAACAAAGTACAATTAATGATTGAGTTAGGAGCTCTTGAGTTTTTGTCTCAGTCCAGTCCCTGAATACATTAACCTGGGACATCTAACTTCATTTCTCTAGAAGAGATTACTTGCAATTCTTAACTTCATTAAATGTCCTGGTGTTTCTAAAAGTATGCTAATCTGCCCCTTGTGTGAGAATTACCAGAGAACTTTCTCAAAGATGTAAATGCCTGGTCCAACCTTAAATTTCAATGGAGATCCAGAACTTTCATTTTTAGCAAGCTTCCCTGGTGATTTTGATGCACATTAATGTCTAAAAACATACTAGCATGCATATACTTATTAAGATCTTAATTCTTAAATTGAAATCATAATATCTAGAAGAACATAAAGGTGAATGCAGTGCAGATAAACACTAAAACACAAAGGATGAAAAAATTTAAAAAGACCTTTAGTTTTAATACATAAAAATTAACATTGAAACTATATATATTAAAAATTTAACAGTGGGTATCTCTTGTGGGACAATGTTTTTTTTTCCTTTATACTCAAGTACATTTTTCTTAATGTGGATTACTTGTTATAAAAAGAAATAAAAGCCAATAATAAATCCAGACCCAAAAACTCTTCAAAAAACTTATAGATGCAATGGAGGCACTTACAAATTCTCATAGTTAGAACTTAGACACATAGATATGTAGATTTAATGTTACTTTTGGATATAGTATTCATGCCCTGGTATAATTGTCCCTCTTATTGAGTGTGGGTAAAATCACTAGGTCTTACTTCCAATCAATATAATACAGAAAAACTGATATGATGTCATTTCTGTAATTGTGTTAGAGAAGATTGTGACTTTTGTCTTGCTAAGAGACTCCTTCTTTATTCCCCTTACCTCCCAGCTGGCTATGATGAAACAACATGCCATGTTGGAGAGGCCCAAGTGGCAAACAACGCACATTATCTTCCAGGGAGCAGTCAGTGAGGAACTGAGGTGCTCAGCCAAATAGCCCTTGAACACATGAATCCTGCCAAACAACATAAGCGAGCTTGGAAACAGATCCTTCCCCACACAAGCCTTCAGATAATTTCCTGGACCTGACCAATATATTGACTGCAGCTTTGTAAAAGACCTCAAGACAGAAAACAGAGATTAGCTACGTCTAGATGTTAGACTCACAATCTCTGGGAAAATTAATGTCTGTGGTTTCAAGCTGCTAAATTTAGGGGTAATAGTCATATAGCAATAGATATTTAATATAGTATGTATCTCTAAAGGATAGTGATTCTTTTTAAAAATAACACCAGTGCCATAATCACACATGAAAGGGACAAAAGTTATATCTAGTTAGTGTTCAAATTTCCAGTAATCTCATAATTTTAAACTCCAAACAATTTAAAACATCAAAGAATAAATTACGTTCTTGAGCAATACTATTTGCCTTGTCAGGTTGCAAATGACAGGAACAACCTAATATAAAATTTTGTACTAGGAAGCTACCAAGAGTATGTGTTTGAAAAAGAGTTTCATACCAACATAGGCCTGGAGCCAGAGACTCTGAAAATCCCGCCAAGGCTGAGACAAAAACTGATCTGTTTTATGCAATGAAAATATAGAGTAGGGTGATAATCAGGGAGGGCATCACACACACAACTGCATAACCCAAAATAGTCATCTGTTATTATGACACTTCAATTTTGCAGAAATGTTGGAAAAACATTTATATTATTAAAATTTCATTAAAATAACCCATTTTACTCTAGAATATAAGACAACATTGGCTGGAAAAAGTAGCTGCCAGACTGACAATGTTGGAAAGACACAGGCATAAATCATCAGATTACCAGTCACACTTGTGGTTAAGTAAGTACTTTCAATGAAAAGTCTTTTGACTGTGTTACAATTAGAGGAAACATGGAACTGAGATAATAAAATGAATAAGCAGGTATATGACACCATTTTCACCCAGTTTGATTCAATAATGCATGGAGTATTTTACTAATAAGTCATGCATTTTTTCAATATGCACAAAAATTAGAGGACTAATGTAAGTGCATGGAAGATGTAATTTTGGGGTCACCAGAACCTCAAATCTTGAAAATCAGGATGTCCTCTGAGAGTTATAAACAGATAAATCTGACAAACAATGGACATGGGTTTTCATCTACCTAAATAACACAAGAAATTACCTGTGAATATGATACTGAAAAGGTTAAGAACAGTTAATACTCCAATCAATGTTATCTGGAGTTGTTCAATGGTGGCAAGACCATGGAAATGCTTTAGGAAGAACAATGATGACAGTAAAATGCCCACATGAAGCAGTGTCTTCAAGATTCTTTAAGCTACTAGATATCAAAATGGGTATAACTCCTAAGAAACATTTTAGAATTTTTTTAAAGAAGAGAACTATGAAATAGATGGCAAAAATATAAAAGGCAACAGAAGAGAGAAAAAAAGATTCCAAAACAGCAAAAATTAACTCAATGGTGCTCTGACTATAATATCCAGTTGGCTCACTGTGGAAAATGAATTTTAAAAAAGATATTAATTAATGTATATCAAGGTGCTAAAATACATTCTTTAAAGAAAAGTAGAGGGTTGGAAGAGGGAAGCGAGGTAGGTGGAAACTTAACCCACTTTCTCATACACCCAGTTGGGACACCTAGCTGATCTTCTAAAGAACAGAGTGAACAGCAAATGGAATCACAGCTTATATGAAGTTTGGAAGCCAAAGATTGCAGAGGATGCTTAAAAATGGACAGTAAGGAGATTGCATAGGATTATGGGAGGGTCCCTGGACTCTGTTCATAGGACCACAGCTGCTGCAGTCCCTGGGCCCTGCTAGAGGGACCACAGCAGCCTTAGGAGCTTTGGAGGAGAGCCAGGCCAGCGATTGTAACTTCAGAGCTCCCTCCCTTCCCAGAGCAGGGAAGTCAGTCCCACCTAGAATAGGCCCAGATGCTTGAAGTCACTGGGGGGATAAAGATGCAGTGGAAGACACACAACAGGGGGCATTCCCCAGCTTGGACTGTGGTCCCTGGCTTGATAGTAACAGAGAAATCAGGGAGCAGGGAGACACCTGGAAATGGGAGAAGAGTTGGGCCACAACTGACTGTGACCTAGAGAGTCTTGTGACTGCTCAGAGAGTTGGACTGTGTGAAAAGCCAGGCATTTGTTAAGAATGGCAATGCACAACCAAGGGAAATTCACAAAAAAAATGGCACACTGCCGCTGTGCAAGGACCTCTTCCACATAGTAGCTAGGCCAGTGAAGAGGGAGGAGGAGGAGAGGTGCTGCACAGAGTGATTAGAGGTGAGCAGCAAGGGCTCAGAGAGTTAGGAATCCCTAGAGAGACTTAATTTAATAGGGGAACTAAACTACCCTGAAGGGACTTTGACAGTGTGCAGCACCCAGGACAACAAAGAGGGAGGAGGAGGGGTGCGGGCTGCTCCTAATAAGTGCACCTCGTGGGAGGCACAATGTGGTGGAATAAAGGCATTGGCCTGGCATAGATGGACAGTGGGAGCCCTGTAGCACTGAGAAGGCTTGGGCTGGAGGCTTGGCACATGTGAATACTGAAGCTCAGAACAGAGCCCCATCCTTGCAGAACCACAGGAAAGAAAAAAAGTGAAGCCCAGCCTCGCTCTGCCTGCAGCAGTCAGGAAGACCATCAGAACTTCCTTGGCAGGTTTAAAGTCAGCAGGAAGCTTTTTTTTCTTTTTTCCCCCCAAGTGAGAGACAGTAACACCTGGAACTATGAAAAGACCAAAGAACCAAAGAGAGAGGTGTCCAGTCCAGAGAGAGATTAGAAGGCTAACAACAACTGGGAAACTGAGACAAATTTCACTTTGCTATCCTGCAGAACTTTCATTTTATTTTTTACTTTTGTTACTATTTTTTCATTATTTTTATTTATTTTATTTTATTTTTTAAGTTTTATTTCTATTCTTTCTATTTAGTTTTCTTCATTTTGTTTGTTTAATTGCATTATTTGACTGGTTTTCATTGTTCTCCCTTTCACATTGCATTTTAATTCTTTTCTTTCACTTCACTCATATTCCAATAACACACTACTCTTGATCTTCAACTTTCTATTCTTCTTATCCACATCATATATTTTGTGTCACATTATTGTTGTTCCAGTATTATTGTAAATAATTGTTGTTCCATATTATTGTAAATACTACACAGCAGCCCTCCCTGCTCTTTGCCCATTTCATTATTTCCTGAGCATTATTACTGTTGTAGTTAATTTTATTCTGTTGCACACTACGCCTAGTTTCTATCCCTTACTCTCACTATATCTTACCATCTAACCTTGCACAAGCACTGTTTCTGAAGTCAGCTTATATTCTTCCTCCCTTCTAATAAGAGTTTTATCTCCTTTTCACCTTTTATAAAAAGTGGCTAGCTGGGTAAAATATCATGGTTATTGCTGTACTTCTCCAAAGCACATCCTATTTGTTCTCTACTTGTTGGTACTTTAAATCCCATAGTATGCTCTCCCACTGTGTTATTCCAATTCGCCTTCCCCCTGCTACTGATCACATACAAGATAAGGTGGGAGTTGTGAACACCAGTAAACCTGCTGGAGGAGAGAATCCACCAACAAAGGAACCAACAACAGATAAAATCCAAGTACAACAAGAGAACACACACAAATGGAAGAAAGGGCAAACATAGAACATCTAGACAAGGCAATCAAAGAGACGACACCACTGAATATCATAGAACTCCTACCATGGAATTTCACCCTACAAAGGCAGCTAGCAAAGCAGAGAATCAGGAATCACAGAAACAAACAACAAGAGTCACCTGAAATGGGGAGACAAAGAAAGAGCCTACAATCAAAAGGAATGGAAGACTTCCCACTAAAAGAGTTAGATGAAATGGAAGCAAGCAAACTATCAGACATCGAATTAAAAAAAAAACGGTTATAAGTATTTTCAAGGAATTCACAGACAATTACAAGGAATTGAATGAGTACTACAAAAGTATGAAAAAGGAAATAGAAACTATAAACAAGAATCAGAAAGAAATGAACAATATGATTTATGAAATAAAAACACACTAGAAGGAATTTCAAGCTGGCTGGAGGAGGCAGAGGACCAGATTAGTGAGCTGGAAGACAAGGTACAAAAAAACACCCAGGTAGAGCAGCTGCATGAAAAAAGACTAAAAAAATATGAAGATAGCTTAAGAGAACTCCAAGACAACATGAAACACAACAACATTTGAATCATAGGAATACCAGAAAGAGAAGAAAAGAGCAAGAGATAGAAACCCTGTTTGAAAAAATAATGACAGAAAGCTTCCCAAACCTGGAGAGGGCAAAAGCCACTCAAGTTCGAGAAGCACAGAGGGTCCCAATCAGGATGAACCCAAAGCAGCCTACCACAAGACACATCATAATTAAAATGCCAAGCTTTGAAGACAAACAGAATCTTAAAAGAAGTAAGGGAGAAATAAGAAGTAACATACAAAGGAGTTCCCATAAGGCCAGCAGCTGATTTATCAACAGACACAGTACAGGGGAGAAGAGAATGGCAAAAATTATTCCAAGCAATGAAAAGTAAAGGCCTGAAACCAAGACTACTCTACCTAGCAAGGCTCTAAATCAAAATGGAAGAAATAAGGAGTTTCCCAGACAAAAGAAGGCTGAAAGAACACACTTCCACCAAACCAGCACTGCAAGATATGCTAAAGGGACAGGTATAAGAACAGGAATGAAAAGAGTGTGAGAGAGAGGAGCAGAGGTATAAAGGAGGAAAAATGAACAAGTACATATCAATAATAAGCTTAAATGTAAATGGATTAAATGTTCCAATCAAAAGACATAGAGTAGCTGAATGGATAAGAAAAGGTGACTCACACATACACTACCTACAAGAGACCCACCACAGAACAAAAGACCTACACAGACTGAAAGCAAAGGGTTGGAAAAAATATTCTAAGCAAACAGACAGGAAAAAAGAGCTGGGGTAGCAACACTTAAATCAGATAAAATAGACTTCAAAACAAAAGCCATAAAAAGAGATACTGAAAGACACTTCATGACACTCAAGGGAAAAATTCATCAAGAAGACACAAGCATTGTAAACATATATGTACATAACATAGGAGAACCCAAATATATAAGGAAAATTTTGGAGGACTTTAAGAAAGATATAGAAAGCAAGACACTTTTACTAGAGGATTTTAACCCCCCACTGTCAATATCTATAGATCTTCCAAACAAAATATCAACAAGGATATTGCAGCATTGAACAATGCCCCGGATCAAATGGACCTAATGTGTGTATGTGTATGTGTGTATCCCTTCAACTCAAAGAAACAAAGTATATATTCTTTTTAAATGCACATGGGACATTTTCAAATATAGACCACATAATAGGATACAAAACCAGCCTCAACAAATTCAAGAAAATTGAAATCATATCAAGCATTTTTTCTCAGACCATGAAAGACTGAAACTAGAAATCAGCCATAAGGAAAATACTCAAAAACACTCAAATTTATGGAGATTGAATAGCATGCTATTAAACAATGAATGCATTAATAAAGAGATCAAAGAAAAAATTAAAAAATGTTTTGACAAACAAATGAAAACAAACACACAACAGTCCAAAATTAAGAGACACAACAAAGCCAGTCCTGGGAGGGAAGTTCATAGAGATAGAGGTGACCTAAAAACATAGAAAAATTTAAAATAAACAATCTAATCCTACACCTACAAGAACTAGGGGAACAACAACAAAGCCCAGAATGAGTAGAGGAAGGAAATATTCAAAATCAGAGCAGAATTTAAACAACATACAGACTAACACAACAATCCAAAGGATCAATAAATCCAGGAGCTATTTCTTTGAAAAGATAAACAAAATCAACAAGCCTTTAAGCAGACTCATCAAGAAAAAAAAGAGAGAGGACCAAAATAAACACAATCAGAAATGGAAGAAGAGAGATTACAACTGACACCACAGAGATACAAAGAATTGTAAGAAATTACTGCAAACAACTATATGTCAAGAAATTTGAAAAGCTGGGTGAAATGTACAAATTTCTAAAAAATATAATCTTCCAAAAATGAATGAAGACAAAGCAGAAAGCCTGAACAGGCCAATAACAGCTAATGAAATTGAAGCCATAATAAAAAAACTTCAGCACACAAAAACCCAGGACCAGAAGATTTCACAGTAGAATTTTATAAAACATTTAAGGAAGAGCCAATCTCTATTCTCTTCAGACTATTCAAAAAAATCCAAGAAGAGGTAAGACTCCCAAACATGTTTTAAGAAGCCAGCATTACACTAATTCCAAAACCAGATAAAGATACAACAAAGAAACAAAACTACAGGCCAATATCGCTGATGAACATAAGATGCTAAAATCCTCAACAAAATATTGGTAAACCACATCCAGCAATACATTAAAACGATCGTGTACCATGATCAAGTTGGATTTATCCAAGAGATGTAAGGATGGTAGAGCCTTCACAAATCAATAAATGTAATATATCATATAAACAAAAAGAAAGACAAAAATGGCATGATCATACCAATAGATGTGAAAAAGCATTTGATAAGGAACAGCACCCATTTTTGGTAAAAAAAAAAAAAAACACTCAGCAAATTAGGGGTAAAGGGAGGATTCCTTAATATTATAAAGGCCATATACAAAAAATCTACAGCCAACATCATACTCAACAGACAAAAATGGAAAGATTTCCCAATGAGATCAGGAACAAGAAAAGGATGTTAAGTTTTTACCACTTCTACACAACATAGTATTGGAAGTCCTAACCACAGCAATCAGAGAAGAAAAAGAAATAAAAGGCATCCAAATTGGGAAGGAGGAAGTAAAACTGTCACTGCTTGCAAATGACATGATAGTGTGCATAGAAAACCTTATAGACTCCACAAAAAACTACTCCACCTAAAAAGTGAATTTAGCAACACAGTAGAATTCAAAGTCAACATTCAGAAATCAAAGGCATTTTTTAAAAGATTTTATTTATTTATTTAGAGGGGAAGGGAGAGAGAAAGAGAGGGAGAGAAACATCAATATGTGGTTGCCTCTCACATGGCCCACACTGGGAACCTGGCCTGCAGCCCAGGCATGTGCCCTGACTGGGAATCAAACTGGCGACCCTTTGGTCCACAGCCCAAGCTCAATCCACCGAGCTACACCTGCCAGGGCCAAAGGCATTTTTATACACCAACAATGAAGGATCAGAATCAGAAATCAGGACAGAAAATCCCATTTGTTATAGCAACAAGAAAAATAAAGTATGTAGGAATAAACCTTACCAAGGAAACTAAGGACCTGTACTCAGAAAACTAAACAACACTGAAGAAAGAAATCAAGGAAAGCACAAACAAATGGAAGCATGTACTGTGTTCTTGGTATGGAAGAATTAACATCATCAAAATGTCTATAGTACCCAAAGCAATTTACAGATTCAAAGCAATCCCTATTAAAATATCAATGTCAAACTTCCAGCCACAATGGAGGAGTAGGTAGACACATTTTGCCTCCTCACACAACAGAAAGAAGGACAATGACAAATTTAAAAACAAACAAACAAACAAACAAAAACCCCAGAACTGCCAGAAAATCAAACTGTATAGAAGTCCGATAGATGACCAAGGAGTTAAAGAAGAAACATTCATCCAGACCAGGAGGAGGGGTGGAAATGGGCTGCTGGGGTGGAGAGGACTCACAGCAAGGTGGCAGGTGGAGGACCAAGGTGGTGAGGCAGTGGCTGGTGGAATGAGTGAAGCAGTGGCTGGAGGAGTGGGCAGCCCCACATTTGTGTGCAGATAAACTGGGAGGAACAACTGGAAAGTGAGGCAGAACATGTTACCCAAGGTTCCAGGAAGGGGAAAATAAAGCCTCAAAATATCTCACTGAAAAAAACCTGTGGGGGTTGAGGTGGCAGGAGAAATTCCAGGGCTCATAGGACAGTTCATTGGAGAGACCCACCAGGTAAGAGAATGTACACAAACCCACCACCTGGGAATCACCAGCAGAAGAGCCCAATTTGCTCGTGGGTAGCAGAAGAATGACTTAAAGTGAGGCAAGAGCTGAGGAAGCAGCATTGTTCCCTCTTGGATCCCCCCTAACATACAGTGCCACAATGCAGAGATGTGGATTGCCCCACCCAGGCAAATACCTGATGATCCACCCCTTACTATATAACAAGTGTACCTAGACAAAAAAATATGGCCCAAATGAAAAAACAGATCAAAACACCAGAAAAAATATAACTAAGCGATGAAGAGATAGCCAACATATCACATGCACAGTTCAAAACACCAGTCATCAGGATGCTCACAGAAATGCTTGAGTATGGTTGCAAAATGGAGGAAAAAGTGAAGGCTATGAAAGTCAAATAAAGGAAACTGTACAGGGAACCAACAGTGACAGGAAGGAAACAGGGACACAAATAAACAGTGTAGAGAAGAAGGAAGAAATAAACATTCAACCAGAACAGAATGAAGAAACAAGAATTCAGAAAAATAAAGAGAGGCTTAGGAACCTTTGGGACAACTTTAAAGATTTCAAATCCAAATCATAGAAGTGCCTGAAAGAGAAGAGGAAGAGCAAGAAATCAAAAACTTATTTGAAAACATAATGAAGGAGAACTTCCCAAATCTGGCAAAGGAAATAGACTTTCAGGAAGTGCAGGAAGCTCAGAGAGTCTGGAAGAATTAAGACCCAAGGAAGCATACACCAAGGCACATCATAATTACATTAGCCAAGATTAAAGATAAGGGGAGAATCTTAAAAGCAGCAAGACCAAAGGAGACTGTTACCTACAAAGGAGTTGACTATCAGCTGATTTCTCAAAAGAAACCCTACAGTCAAGAAGGGGGTGGAAAGAAGTATTCAAAGTCATGAAAGGCAAGGATCTACATCCAAGATTGCTCTACCCAGCAAAGCTATCATGTAGAATGGGAGGGCATATAAAGTGTTTTCCAGATAAGTTAAAATTAAAGGATTTCATCATCACCAAGCCCTTAGTATATGAAATGTTAAAGGGACTTATCTAAAAAAAAGAAGATCAAAACTACGAATAGTAAAATGACAACAAACTCACAACTACCAACAACCTAACCTAAAAAAAAGAAAAAAAAAACAACAAACATGAAAATGAACTAAGCAAACAACTACAACAACAACAGATTCACAAAAGTGGAGATCACATGGAAGGTTATCAGTGGGGAGGGGGCAGGGAGAGAGTAGGGGAAAGGTGCAGGGAATAAGAAGCATAAATGATAGGTACAAAATAGACAGGGGGAATTTAAGAATACTATGGGAAATGGAGAAGCCAAAAAACTTATATGTATGACACATGAACATAAACTAAGGTGAGGGAATGATGGTGGGAGGGGGGACAAGGCAGAGGGTATAAAGGGGAGAAAAAATGGGACAATGTAATGGCATAATCAATAAAATATATTTAAAAATGTAATTATGCCAGCTTAAGAATACCAATGGCACATTTTACTGGTATAAAACAAACATTTCAAAAATTTATATGGAGACATAAATGACCCCAAATAGCCACAGCAATTTTGAGAAAGAAGAACAAAGTAGGAGGGATCACAATATCTGATGTCAAACTAAATTATAAGGTCACAGTAATCAGAACAGTCTGTTACTGGCATAAGAACAGACACATAGACCAATGGAACAGAACAGAGAGCCCAGATATAAACCCAAGTCTCCATGGTCAATTATTATTCAACCAAGGGGGTGGAAGTAAAAAAATGTAGTAAAAATAGCCTTTTCAAAAAAAAAATGGTGTTGGGATATCTGGGCAGCTACATGAAAAAAAAAAAAAAGAAACTTGATCACCAACTTATACTATATGCAAAAATAAATTCAAGGTGGATCAAAAGCTTAAATATAATTTGTGACACCATGAAAGTCATAGAGGAGAACATGGGCAGGAAAATCTCAGATATTTCACTTAGCAATATTTTCACTGATATATCCCCTAGAACAAGGGATATAAAGGAACAAATAAACAAATGGGACTTCATCAAGACAATAAGCTTCTGCATGGCTAAAGAAAAGAAAACAGCATTAAAGTGAAAAGAGAATCAACCATACGGAAAAACATATTTGTAAATGAAACCCCGGACAAGGATTTGATCACTAAAATATAAAAGGAACTCACATGACTCCACTAAAAATGGAACTGCCTTTTGACTTGGCAAGTCCACTGCTGGGATTATGCCCTAAGAATCCTGAAACACTAATTCAAAAGAACCTATGCACCCCAATGTTCATAGCAGGACAATTTGCAATAGCCAATGCTGGAAGCAATCTAAGTGCCCATCAGTAAATGAGTGGATCAAAAAACTGGCACATTTACACAATGGAATGCTACACAGCAGAAAGAAAGAAGGAGCTCCTACCCTTCACAACAGCATGGATGGAACTGGAGAGCATTATGCTAAATGAAATAAGCCAGACAGTGAAAGAGAAATACCATATGATCTTACCTATAAGTGGACCCTAATTATCAAGAAAACAAACAAACAAGCAAAATACAACCAGAAACACTGAAATAAAGAGCAAACTGACAGTAACCAGAGAGAAGCAGAGAGGGATAATGGAGAAAAATAGGGGAAGTGCCATCAATGAACCTGTATAAAGGACACATGGACCAAGGATGGGAGCTGGGGTTGGCAGAGGTGGGGGGCATGGTGGTGTGAAAATGGAGACAGACAAATGTACTTGAACAACAATAATAAAAAGGAAAAATAAGAGGTAATTTCAGTTTATGCAGGAATGGAAAGTAATGTTCTGAATGGCAAAGGAGTGAAATTTTTATCACATACATTATGAATGAATGTAATAAGCAGAAGGACTTAATACAAAAGCTTAGGTTCCACATGTATAAGGGACCCATGGACAAAGACAATGGTGGGGGGAGGATTGAATGTGGGAGGTAGGGGTAGGAAGGGCAGGGGAGAGTAAGGGGAGGGGAAATGGGGACAATTGTAATTAAACAATAATAAAAAAATTTAGGTTCCATAAAATATAGTATTTACAAAACCAAAGGAAAAAGTAGATAAGCAAATACATAGTTATGCTAGCTAACACCTACAGCAATCCCTGGACAGAAAAAAATTGAATGTGAAATAAGTGCCAAAGCTAGTGCTGTGCTGATAAATGTTTTACCAATTAGGGTACCAGTAAAATATGTTTAGTGTTAGCCTATTTCCACTCTGTAAATAGGGTAACTATTTACTATATCTGATTTTCAACCACCAATGTGATGTCACTTAATGTAGAGTGTGAGAAGAGATATGCATAATTAGCTATCCTGAGTTAGTAAGAACAAACTTCAACTCAACACTGTCTCAGAGCCCTCTCTTATTGAGGTGATTAAAACAGGCACAATCCACATAAGGAAAATGAAAGTTGAGAATAAGAAAAGAAAATATCTTTTTAAAGGAGATGTCAGGTAAGCATAAAGGAGAGAAAGATAAGAGAAAGAGACCAAGGTAGATAGAGGCCCAGTGTGTGAAATATTACCATAAGAGAGCAGAGAAGTGTGTGTGTTTGTGTATGTGTGTGTGTATGAGAGGGAGGTAGGGAGGAGGAAGACAGAGACAGAAGAAGAGATTGGTAGATTACTTAGATATAGAAATATGGAAACACTAAGATGATTAATTAATTTATTTTTAATTGAATTAATTGGAGTGACATTGGTTTGCAAAACCATACAGGTTTCAAATGTGCAACTCGACAAACATAATCTGCACACTGCATCCTGCACCTATCACCCAAAGAAAAGTCACTTTCTGTCCCTGTTTTTCCTCCCTTTGCCCACCTCATCAAACTCCCATCTCCTTTTCCTTCTGGCTATCACCACACTGTTGTCTGTGTATATGTCACATATGTCTGTGTGTGTACATATATATAGTCTGTCCAGAAGGTATTCAGTCATGTAATATGAAAAATAGAGACATTTATGAAGGAGAGTCAAAATACAAGAAACATTGTACATAAGACAATGATGCCTCAGTCCCTGTCAAAGTTGGGATCTCACACAGTTCTCCCAATTGCTATTGGATGCCCTGTCATATGTTCCTGAATTTCATTTATGGTATGAAATCTCATCCCTTTCAAAGGCAATTTTAGTTTTTGGAAAAGCTAGAAGTCACAGGGCACCAAATCTGGGCTGTAGGGAGGCTGAGTCACCTGGGCAATCTGATGTTTTGCCAAAAAGTCTGCAGGAGACGTGATGCATGAGCAGGTGTGTTGTTGTGATGAAACTGCCAATCACCAGTTTCCCATAGATGTGGCCCACTGAATCATCTGAATACTTTCCATGTACCACCCAAAGTCAAATCTTCTATCATTATAAATTCTATCCCCTTTATTCTTTATACTCATCATCTCCCTTCCCTCTGCTAACCACCATACTGTTGTCATTGTCTATGAGTTTTTACTTGTTTATTTATTCATTTGTTGTCTTCAGTGTTATATCCCACATATGAATGAAATCATGTGGTTCTTGGCTTTTTCTGTCTGATTTATTTTGCTTAGCATGGTATTCTCAAGATCCATTTATGTTGTTCAAAATTGCAATATTTATTCTTTTCTTATAGCTGAGTAGTATTCCATTGTATATATGTGCCATATCTTCTTATTCCAATCATCTAGTGAAGGACACTTTGGTTGTTTCCAGGTCTTGGCCACCATGAATAATGATGCAATGAACATAGGGGTGCACATATCTTTGATAATAAATGTTTTCAAATTTTGGGGATAGATACTCAGAAGAGGGGTTGCTGGGTCATATGGTACCTCTGATGTTAATTTTTTTGAGGGACCTCCATACTGTTTTCTACAGTGACTGTACCAGTTTACTTCCTGTCAGCAGTGTATCAGGGTTCCTTTTTCTCCACAACCTCTCCAATATGTGTTTTTACTTGTCTTGTTGATAATAACCATTGTATCAGATATAAGGTGGTATCTCATGGTAGTTTTGATTTGTGCTTCCATAATAGCTAGTGGTGTTGAGCATTATTTCCTATATCTGTTGGCCACTGGTATGTCTTCTTGGAAGAAGTGTCTGTTCATCAATAGTTATGTTTTACTTCTAAGGAATGTATTTACTATAGAAAGTTTAAAATTAGATATATGGCTCACATTATATTTTATTGCACTGTACTATTCCAAATCATTTTTAAGATATATTTTTAAATTAAAAAATCTTATTTTTAAATTTTTTTGATAAAAAAATATATATTCACTTTGGACAACACAAAAGAGCATAAAGAAGAAGAAAATTTTGAATCATTTTAATCCTACTAAATATTGTTAAACATTTTCCTGTCTGGTGTGGCTCAGTGGATTGAGTGCCAGCCGGTGAACCAAAGGGTTGCTGGTTCAAACCCCAGTCAACATAAAT
The DNA here is from genome assembly GCA_004027475.1 of Anoura caudifer. Taxonomy (NCBI): domain Eukaryota; kingdom Metazoa; phylum Chordata; class Mammalia; order Chiroptera; family Phyllostomidae; genus Anoura; species Anoura caudifer. The sequence goes on along the minus strand of PVKU01008820.1, from coordinate 48,883 downwards.
GCTTGGATTGCAGGCCTGGTCCCCAGTTGGGGGAGTATGAGAGGCAAGCACACAGTGATGTTTCTCTCCCTCTCTTTCTCCCTCCTTTCCCCTCTCTCTAAAAATAAATAAATAAAATCTTAAAAAATGTTAAACACTTTCTTTCCTTTTTCAAAAAATATATTTTATTTGTTATGCTATTACAGTTGTTCCATCCCCCCCTTTATTCCTCTCTGCCCTGCACCCCCTCATTTCCCCCCAACTCAGTTCAGGTCCATGGGTTGTACACAGAAGTTCTTTGGCTTCTCCATTTACTATACTATTCTAATCCCCCCTGTCTACTGTGTACTGACCATTTATGCTTCTTATTTCCTGTATATTCCCCCCATTCTCCCCCTCCCCCTCCCTGCTGATAACACTCCATGTGATGTTCATTTAGGATTCTGTCCCTATTCTAGCTGTTTGCTTAGTTTGTTTTTGTTATTGTTTTTAGGTTCAATTGTTGATAGTTGTGAGTTTGTTGTCATTTTACTGTTCACATTTTTGATCATCTTCTTTTTCTTAGATAAGTCCCTTTAACATTTCATATAATAAGGGCTTGGTGATGATGAAATCCTCTAACTTGGACTTATCTGGGAAGCATTCTATCTGCCCTTCCATTCTAAATGATAGCTTTGCTGGATAGAGTAGTCTTGGATGTAGGTCCTTGCCTTTCATGACTTGAAATACTTCTTTCCACCTCCTTCTTGCGTCCAAGTTTTCTTTTGAGAAATCAGCTGATAGTCAACTCTTTTGTAGGTAACAGTCTCCTTTGCTCTTGCTGCTTTTAAGATTTATCTTTAATCTTTTTAAGATTTATCCTTATCTTTAATCTTGAGCAATGTAATTATGATGCGCCTTAGTGTGTGCTTCCTTGGGTCTTAATTCTTTGAGACTCTCTGAGCTTCCTGTACTTCCTGGTGTAGAAGAAAAGTCAACTAGGACAAAGTGACCCAGAAGAAGGACCAGGAACTGGGACAGAGTTTTGTTTAGGTTACTTAGAAACCGCAAAACTGTCCGGTTTTGGTTAGGTAGTCATAATTTCTGCTTTGGCTTCTGAACACCCAGCTTCCGATAAGGACACCTCAAGGACACCGCAACCCTAGAGTTATTTTTGCATCAGCTTCTGTACCTCCTACTTCTGCCATGTAGGATAGGGTGTCTGGAGAGCAATAAAAGCCCTGCTCAGCCAAGGTTCGGGGCCCAGAATTTGGAGACTGCCTACTCTGGGTCCGCACATGTAATAAAGCCTCACTCTGTTACCCTGAATCGCGCCAGAGTCATTATTTTCCAAATTATTTTCTGTAACACTGGAAGTCTATTTCCTTTGCCAGACTGAGGAAGTTCTCCTTCATTATTTTTTCAAATAAATTTTCAGTTTCTTGCTCTTCCTCTTCTCCTTCTGGCATCCCTATGATTCAGATGTTGGAAATTTTAAAGTTGCCCCAGAGGTTCCTAAGCCTCTCCTCATTTTTTTTTTGAATTCTTGCTTCTTCATTCCTTCTGGTTGAATGTTTATTTCTTCATTCTGCTCCAAATTGTTAATTGGAGTCCTATTTTCCTTCCTTTCACTTTTGGCTCCCTTTATATTTCTCTTCAATTCATTTTGCATAGCCTTCATATGTTCCTCAATTTTGTGACCGTACTCAAGCATTTCTGTTACCATCCTGATTACCAGTGTTTTGAACTCTGCATCTGATAGGTTGGTGATCTTTTCATCACTTAGTTCAATTTTTGTAGCTTTGATCTGCTCTTTCATTAGGGATAGATATATATATATATATGTCTCAGTGCAGCTGTTACATTATAAGGGGCAGAGCCTTAGGTATTCACCAGGGCAGGGCAACCCACATTGCCATGTTGTGGCACTGTATGTAGGGAAGGGGTTAGAGAGGGAATAATGCAGTTTCCTCAGCTCTTGGCTGGCTTTCAGCACTTCCCTTACTACCCACAACCAAATTGGCCCATCTGGTCCTGATTCCCAGGTGGGTGGGTTTGTGGATGTTCTGGAAGCCTGTGGGTCTCTCCAATGAACTCTCCTGTGAGGCTGGGAGTTTCTCCCGCTACCACAACCCCCACAGGTTTTTACTGCCAGAGTTTTGAGGCTTTATTTCCCCACACTGGAACCCTGGATTGTGTGGTCTGTGTTGCTCCCCAGTTGTTCTTTCTGGTTCCCCATATGCAAACGGGGAACTACTAGTTTCTTTTCTTTTAGTCTTTTTTCTAAATAAATCATTCAAAAATGAAATTTTGTTTTCTAAAAATTAGATCATACTGTACATATTATTTTATATGTTCTTTTTTCACTTAATATTTTAAAATAAACTTTTTCCACTATCCTTAACAATTATTTAAATGAATTAAAAAAATGAGTATAATAATAACAATATTGGAAGAAAATATCAATGATTATTTAATTTAACATGCCAAAGCATTTCTCAATATTCAATCCAAGGCAGAAAGTATGCAGAAAATAACTGATTTTATTACAAAAAATAAATTTTTATGTGGTATAAGTATAATTTTTAAAGTCAGATAAAATACTGGAAAAATAACACATAAGAAAGACAAAGGATTATTATCATAACTGTAGTAAATTGGTTTAAATCAATTAAGAAAAGGGAAACACAGAAATATCAAGATGGACCAAAAATATAAACATAAACAATTTTACAATTGGCTAATACAAATGTGAAAAAATATCAGTTTCATCAGCAACCAAGAAAATGTAAATTGGAAGAAGGAAAGATTTTCAATAAGTTGGTGAATAATTTTGATAATAACTGTAGCAGTCAATATTTATTCACCACTTATTATCTAAGTACTTGTTATGCCTTATTCAATCTCCCTAACCATATACATTGCATGCAGACATTATGGTTAAGCCCTCTTTATAGTTAAAAAGAATGAACCACATATCTAAAGCCATACAAGTATTAAGTATCAGAGTTGGTATTTGAACACAGATAATGTGACTTCCGAGTCCTTGCCATAATTATTAATTTATACCTAGAAGTGAGGGTTTAGAAAAATGGCCACTTTCAGGCAGTGCTGGGGAAAATAAGAATGGGTACAACTTTTTTGAAAGGTATTTTGAAAATATGTCTTAAGGGCCTTAAAACAATTCTGTAACTAACCTGGAAATTTTATGCCTATGACTACATTCCAGTTGAGAAGTCATACAGATAATCTGTATTTGAGCTGTAAAAACACCTGAGTGTGCAAGTTGAAAATATTATGCAATAACAGAATATTTTTTAGCATTTTAAAATTAAAATCTGAATAAGACTTTAATATTTATAAATAAGGGGAAAGATAAATACATTAAGATGTGATAATACTTTGGAAAGCTATATAGTCAGTATAAATAATGGAGTAGTCTGAACAGAATAAAATATAACTTTCAGAAATGTTCATGTCAATTATGTTATATAGGGAGTTTCAAGTGTATGTAAAAAATAATTGACTGAAACTGGATTAAACATTAAGGAACCATACAATTTCACATAGCAGGAAGAGCATAACCAGATAAGACAGGTTTCAGGGTTGATTGATTCAGCAATTAAATGATGCCACCAAGGACCCAGGTTCCTTTTATCTTTGGTCTGATTCTGTTATGCCTAGTGTCAGTTTCACCCTAAGGCTGGTGGTACCCCTGATGTAACAAGATGTCTGCTTATGATGATTGAGGATACATTCTTCTCTGTTTAGGTCTCTTAGGAAAGAAGGGGAACCCTCTCTCTCAACCATGGAATATGAGGCCCTGTAGGGGGGCCCCACCCCTCCCCCCTGGCCACCACAGATGAGAATAAGCCTACCAAGACATGATCTGCTTCAGGAGGAAAGGTGGCCGATCTCTCAAAGGAGAAGGGCCAAGAGCCTTTTCCTCACTGGGCTTTTATTGGGTCATTTTGCATAGGAATACAGGCTCATTAATCACTGTCAGGCAGTAAGGATCAAACAATAGATAACACACAAAGAACTCTGAGGGCCTATTCTGAGTCAGGGTCAGATAGCTAAAGAGCGATAAAACTTTGAGGAACAAACTCACTTCTTGCTTGGACCCTTATTTAATGGAGAGCATTCTAAACAAAGTAGGTTTCATAGGATTTTACATATTCTTTCTTAGGCCTGATCACCCCAGGGAATCCGCCCTTTCCAGCACAGGGCTACACCCACCACCGGCATTGTTTTAGGCTTAAGTCAGGCAGGGTAAGCAAGGCAGCCAAGAAATTACGAGACTTCTTGTAGATAGAATGAGGACTCAGGCTATGTCAGGATAGCCAAGGGGCCAGGGTCCATCACCCCCTTTTGCCGTAGCCCCCCAAGTCCTTCCCTGGGGCCTCCGCATGATCATGCCTAGCTTAGGTCATTTCCCTCTTGGGGAATCTTACTCGTCTTTGGCTAACCAATCAAGCATTTACGGCCAGTTATGGATGAAGTAAAAGGAGCACAAGCGGTGCTCCTACCAGGGAGATAAGCCTTATCTCCTTAGTGGCTTACAGTCCAAAGGTCACTCACTCAGCCTTAGCCCGGGGGGAGTTACAGCTCCTGAAACCAGGCAGGGCGGTTCCCAACAAGGCCCTCCCTTCAATCTGACTGGGTCATTTTAAGACTGTTGCCACAGTCAGCCAGTAACAGTCCTCAGGGAAATTCCAGATCCTGACAGGTTCAGAATAATTAGTATATTGTCTCTGAAGTTATGAGTGATGTGAGGTGTGGCATACCTCTGGATGTTTGGGGTTCTGTCAGTGGAGAAAGGGGAAATTTATTATGGGTATGCATACACTACACTGGAAACCTCACAAAAAGGAATGGCCCTGGACACTCAGGACCTCCAAGAGGCCCTGAGCATGAGATCAAGTGACAAGAAAACACATTGAAAAACCTTTGGAAGGAAAGGAGGCAGAGTAAAAAAAAAACTAAAGTAGTACAGGAAATGCCAACATCCAGGCAGAGGGTGAGAGGGAGATGGGGGGGGAGAGAGAGAGAGAGAGAGAGAGAGAGAGAACTAAACAAAGGCTCCCCAGCTGATAGACATCTGAGGGATCCCTTAAAGCCTTAAAGCCTGGAATTAAAACAAAACAAAACAAAACAAAACAAAGCAAGGTACCAGATTCAGTAAGACTATTTGTAAGGCCTAAATAGAAGTCATGTGGGACTATGCCCACAGATGCCCAAGAAACCAGTCAGTGAAAAATAGAATCAAATGGAGAGAATTCCAAGATGATAAATTATTTACAGAGTTTCTACTTTTGTTACATACATAACACCTCCCTTCTTAGAATCTTGCCATGTTCCATGGTCCAGTGCCAAATATGCTGGGCCATTCCTTCCTCCAGAAGTAGGTAAAAAGTTGACCTTGAATGTTGTTAAACAATAACTGTGAAAAAACAAACATTTTAGTCACCTCAGCTTTGAATCTTGCTGGGGTTTGCAGGGACTTCCACTGGGCATTGATTGCTCACTTGGTAGGCTCATGACTTCTACCTCAATCAGTTTACTCTTTCTTCTTCACTGAAGTTTTCTAGAACTTTTCCTCCTGGAAAAATATTCCAATCCTACCCACATTTCAAGGCTCAACCCAGATTCCTCTTCCTCATGAGAGGTTCCCTGAATCTATGAGTACCACCACTCTTCTCTTACTCATTGAGCTGACAGAACCCTGCAGTTTAAAAAAAAAATTCCCCAGAAATTCTTAGGTGCTATTATGAATCTGCTCAGGCACCTCATGTTCTGCTTCTCCTGTGATGTGTTTGATGGTGTTTTATAATTGTTTTGCATCTGTCACACACCTTAGGTCACTGAGTATTCAGGTCTCATTGTTTCTCCTCTTGCTCTCCTTCGATCCAGTCTCTACATGGCAATCCAAGGAATATTTTAAAGGACAATTGGAACATGCTCTTCCTTTCAATTACATTCCTTGAATTCCTCCATTGCATTTAAATAATTAAAAAAGGTGGAAAAAACCTTAAATGACCATACTTACATAAATAAATTAGTTTCACTTATTCTTATTTAGAGATAAAAAATTGAACAAATTTATACCATGGCCTTCAGGCCCTGTGAGACTGGCTCTTGGCAATCCCTCTCACTCAGCTGAGTCATTCTCTCCCCACAGTGATAAGCTCTGGCCACACTGGCTCCTTTTGGTTCTAAATGGCCCAAGGACTTTTCTGCCATAGAGCTTGTGCCCACGTAGTTTCTTGTTCTGTAAGGATAAGCACCACTCAGCCCCTGATTAACTCTTATTTACCCTTTAAGATTAAACTTAAATATCATGCTTACTCAGAGCCTCTCATTCATTCCCTGGTCTAGCCACTCAGGTTATCTCACACAGAACCTTGTGCAATTTCTTCATCACAATTTGTGACTACATGTTCGTTTAATGTTTCTCTCTCTCCACTGGATTATACATTCCATGCTCAGAAGAACCATGTCTATTTTATTCATTAGGCCACATCCAGCATCAAGCCATTGCCTGACATGGTAGACTTCAAGAAATAGTAGCTTGAACCTTATTAAATTGTTATTTTAAGGTCAAAACTAGTCATGTATCAGCAACATCTTAAGGTCCAACTTAATACTTTGTAAATGAATGAAATATAAGACAGGTGAATTATTGAGAAAATACAATGAGGAGGTAGACTAAATAATACATTTTACTCCCACTGTTTCACTATTATTTAACTTGCTTTAGAGTAAGCTCAGGAATCTGACTGAATTTATGACTCTGAGACTTTCCCCCTAAAAGAAGGAGCATTTATGATCCTTGTCATGAGTGTGTCTCCCTGGTGAATCTCTCAGAATGCATACCTTACACCCCCAGGCTGGCACCCCCAGAGCCTTTCTTAGGCTCTATCTTCTCTCATACTCTTTCATCTTTTCTTCTCCTTTGGCAACTCTCTTTTACAAGTAACTCATCAAGGGCATAGGAACTTTAGGTGTCCAACCCACAGCCCATGGACTGCCTGAAGCCCAGGATGGCTAAGAATGAGGCTCAACACAAAATCATAAATTTACTTAAAGCCTTTTGCTTTTTGCTCATCAGTTTTCATTAGTGTTTCTGTATTTAACTAATGGCCCAAGACAACTCTTCTTCTTCCAGTGTGGCCAAAGTGCCAATAGGTTTGACATCCTTTATGTGATGTGTCTTTGCTCCCCTCTTTGATGGTAAATTCCTGAATGTTCTAAGCCAGGTCATAATAGTATTTGCCTTATCCAAATGAGAGACAAAAAGGAGGAATAAAAGACTCTGTTAAATGATAAAGGGAAAAAATACTTACCCTGAGTGAGTTACATCATTGGAATGGAGTACTTGTGAAGTATTGGAAGCAGGGAGAACCTAAGGGATTTCAGGGCTACCTCCACTTCACACTACCACTTAAACTTTCTTCCATTATCCAGGAGACAGCAAGTACAGCAGTGGTGTGACCCTTGACTCATCAGCAGAGTTACTGAGAAAGGGGGAGTGTCACAGAATCTAAGAGGGGAATCAAGAGTTGAACAAAGTTTGAAAATTACTGTCTTGAGAAACAACAACAAAAAACAGGTACTGAAAATATTTCCTAAGTGCCTCAGAAAGATATAACTCAGGTCCAAGAAGATCTAATGCTAGGGTATTGATTTGGGTTACCAGTCTTTGATACAGAGTAGTTGTTGAATAAATATGCAGTGAATGAGAGAATAAATGAGTTGTTTTGGGAAACATGAGCCAATGGAAAAGATTCAAGTATGACCTCATACAATCTTTTTTTCATCTGTGCGTATTTATATCAAACACAAGTAAGTTCATTTGATATGCACTGTGTCAAAATCTTATGTTATAAAAAATTTCTTTGTTGTTGATGTTCTTGTTCTTTTACATTATTAAAAGTATACCTATCAATTTTTGGTTTTCAGTTTAGCATGATAGGAGCTTGGAATACATCTCTCTCATTCTCACAACAACAGAAAAGCTGACAAACAGAAAACTGACAATTCTTAGACCATTAGAAAATTAAGGTCACAATGTGAACCACTGACACTACAAATTGGAGTGGTAGAGAGGTGTATACAGAGAATCACAGCTTGCTGGAGCAGAAGTTCAGGAACACACCACTGTTGGAACCAGTGTCATGGTAGGAAAAAAATCTGCAGTTGATGAATTGCTAGAGGCTCAGTATGAAGAAGCTTAAGACTTAAAACCTCCAGGTGAACACAGTCTTAGGGAGCCTTTCATATTTTTTGTGAGTTTTATTTCCAAGAGGCCTACCAGGTTTTCATAGTGAAGTTCAGAGAAAAATACCCTTGTGTTTCCAGCAAAGGGAAGAAGAAGTTAGCCATTTTGAAATATAACTACAGCATTCTGTTCTTAAAAAGACCTATACTCAGAAGAAACTAACCAAACTGGGGGAAGAGAAATCCTCAACTCCAGCCACTGTAGACTTTTAAATGGGGGTAGCAAAATACTTGACTCTACATGTCTCCAGTTTTCCAGATGGATAAAGGAAAATATTCCCCTCTAGACTTCATGACTCAACTAATTATAAAGGGAGGAATGAGAGGTACTTTTTTTTACCATTTTTTTCTTTTTACTGATTCTATAGAGAGGGCAAGGCAGAGAGAAAGAGAGGGAGAGAATCATTGATGTGAGAAACATAAATGGGTTGTCTCTTGCATGCACCCTGACCAGGGACTGAACCCAGGAGAAACTCCCAGTTTCACAGGAGAGTTCATTGGAGAGACCCACAGGGTCCTAGAATGTACAAAACCCCACCCACCTGGGAATCAGCACCATAAGGGACCAATTTGCTTGTGGGCAGTGGAGGAAGTGACTGAAAGCCAGAAGAGAGTTGAACAAGTGGCATTGTTCACTCTCAAACCCCTTCCCCCATATACAGTGCCACAACACAGCTATGGGGGTTTACCCATCCTGGTGAATACCTAAAGCCCCACCCCTTACTATATAACATGTATGCAGAGACAAAAAATGACCCAATTGAAAGAACAGATCAAAGCTCCAGAAAAAAATACAACTAAGTGAAAAGAGATAACCAATTCATCACATGCATAGTTCAAAACACTGGAAATCAGGATACTCACAGAATGGGCTGAGTATGGTCACAAAATAGAGTAAAAAGTGAAGGCTATAAAAAGTCAAATAAGGAACATGTACAGGGAACCAAGAGTGACAGGATGGAAACCAGGACTCAAATCAATGGTTTGGACCAGAACAAAGAAAGAAACATTCAACCAGAAAGAATGAAGAAACAAGGACTAAAAAAAAAAAAATGAGGAGAGGCTTAGGAACCTCTGGGACAACTTTAAACATTCCAACATCTGAATCACAGGGGTGACAGAAGGAGAAGAGAAAGAGCAAGATACTGAAAACTTATTTGAAAACATAATGAAGGAGCACTTCCCCAATCTGGCAAAGGAAATAGACTGTCAGGAAGTGCAGGAAGTTCAGGGAATCCCAAAGAAGTTGCACCCAAGGAAGCACACACAAAGGCACATCATAATTATATTACCTGAGATTCAAGGTAAGGAGAGAATCTTAAAAGCAGCAAGATAAAAGGAGATAGTTACCTACAAAGGACTTCCCATTAGACTATCAGCTGATTTCTCAAAAGAAACCTTTCAGGCAAGAAGGGGCTGGAAAGAAGCATTTCAAGTCATGAAAGTCAAGGACCTACATCCAAGATTGCTCTATCCAGCAAAGGTATCATTTAGAATGGAAGGGCAGATAGAATGCTTCCCAGATAAGTCCAAGTTAGAGGATTTCGTCATCACCAAACCCTTACTACATGGAATGTTAAAAGGACTTATCTAAGAAAAAGAAGATGATCAAAAATGTGAACAGTAAAATGACAATAATCTCACAACTATCAACAACCAAACAAAAAGAAAAAGAAAAACAAAAACAAACTAAGCAAACAATAGAACAGTATCAGAATCACAGAAATGGAGATTATATGGAGGGTTATCAGTGGGAGAGGGCAAGGGTGAGAAAGGGGGGAAGGTACAGGGAATATGTACCATAAATGGTAGGTAGAAAATAGACAGGGGGAGGTTAAAAATAGTATAGGAAATGTAGAAGCAAAAGATGGTATATGTATGACCCATGGATATGAACTAAAGGGGGAGGATGTGGGTTGGAGGGGGAATGCAGGGTGGAGATGAATAAAGGGGGGAATGGAACTATTGTAACAACATAATAAAAATATGTTTACAAAATGATAAATTTAACTCACATTAACAGAAGGAAGAATATCTCCACATGATCATTTCAATTAATGCAAGAACAGCATTTAATAAAATTCAGCAACCTTTTATAAAAACACTGAATAAACTCAGAATAGAAAGAAGGTACCTCAACATAATAGAAGCCATATAAGGAATATTTCCAGTGACCATTATTCTCCATGGTGAAAGCCTGAAACCTTTTTTTCCAAGATTAGAAACAAGGCAAGTGTGCTCAATTTCACCTCTAGTCAATATGGTACTGCAAGTTGTGGCCAGAGCAATTAGGCAAGGAAAAAAATCATCCAAATTAGAAAGGAAGAAGTAAAATTACCTCTGTTTGTAGATGATATAATTCCATACATAGATGGCCCTAAAATTTTACAAAAAAATTGATAAACTAATAATAAATTCAGAAAATTAGTGGGATACAAAGTTAACATGAAAAAATTAATCATGTTTTTACATTCTAACAATAACAATCTGAAAAATAACTAATGAGAACAAGTCAATTTGCAATTGTATCAAAAATTATAATGAGGAATTAACCAAGTACACAGAAGACTTCTACAATGAAAAGTACAGAACATTGCAGTTGGGGATGAAGAGTATAGCATAAGAAATATAGGCAATAAAATTATAATAACTATGTCTGGTGTCAGGTGTGTACTACACTTATCAAGGTGATTACTTTAAGAAGCAGAAGCAAACAAGAACAGTCTCACAAATAATGGGAAGATAAAGAAACAACCCCCAATTGAAAAGATAGGTAGAATCCTCAGAAAGAGTGCTAAATGAAACAAAGGCAAATAAACTATCAAATACTGAGTTTAAAACAATGGTTACAAGGAAGCCCAATGAGCTCAATGAGTATCACCAAAAACTACAAGCAATTTACTGCAAACTATATCAGCATGAAAAAGTACATAGAACCTATCAACAAAAACTGAGAGGAAATGAAGAATACAATTTCTGAATTTAAGAACACAATAGAAGGAATCAAAACCAGGCTGCATAAAACAGAAGATTGAATCAGCAAGATGGAGGATAAGGTAGAAAAAAGTCCTGGAAATGGCAAGAAAAGGAAAAACGACTCAAAAAGAATGAAGAGGGGTTACAGGAAGTGCAGGACAACATGACACATAATAATAACCATACAATAGGGATACCAGAAGGAGAAGAAGAGGAGCAAGAGATATAAAACCTGCTTGAAAAAGTAAAGAAGGAAAACTTCCCTTTTTTTGGGGGGGGTCTCTTTCAAAACTTCCCTTCTTGATAAGAGAAAAAGTCACACAAGTTCCAAAAGCACAGAGGATCCCAATGAAGAAGAACCCAAAGAGACCAATTCCAAGGCACATTATAATTAAAGTGGCAAAATTCCAAGACAAAGAGAGAATCTTAAAGGCAGCAAGGGGAAAACAGATAGTAACATACAAGGGAGCTCTGATAAGGCTACCAGCTGAATTCCCAACAGAAACACTACAAGCCAGAGGGGCATACTAAGATATATTCCAAATAATGAAAATGAGAGGCCTGCAACCAAGACTACCTTACTTACAAAGGCTCTCAATTAAAATGGAAGGTAAAATAAGTAGTTTTCCCAGATGAAAGAATAATAAAAGAACACTTTAACCAAAAGAGCATTGCAAGATATGCTAAAGGGACTACTTTCAGAAGATGAAGAAAAAGAGTGAGAGAGAGGAACACAGGTACACAGAGAGTAAAATGGCAATGAATATGTACCTATAAATAATAACATTAAATATAAATGGATTAAATGCTTCAATCAAAAGACATAGGGTAGCTGAATGGATAATAAAACAAGACCCACATATATGCTGTCTATAAAAGAGCCACTGCAGAAAAAAAGACTTACACTGACCGAAAGTGAAGGGTTGGGAAAAAAATATCCCAAGCAAATGGACAGGAAAAAATTTGGGGTAGCAACATTTATATCACACAAAATAGACTTCTAAATAAAGGACATAAAAAGAGAGCCAGAAGGGTACTTCATCATACTCAAGGGAAAAATCCACCAAGAAGATATAAATATTGTAAACATATATGCACCCAAAAGAGGAGTACCCAACTATATAAGGAAAATATTGGAGGACTTCAAGAAAGAGATAGACAGCAACTCAATTTTAGCAGGGGATTTTAACACCCCACTGTCAAAAATAGATAGATCTTCCAAAGAAAATCTCAACAAGGATATTGTGAAACTGTGGACACATTAAATCAAATGGACCTAACTGATTATATATATATATATATATATATATATATATATATATATATATATATATATAACTTTTCACCCCAAAGAAGCAAAGCACAAATACTTTTCGAACATTTTCAAAGATAGACCACATGATAGAACACAAAACAAGCCTCAGCTAATTTAAGAAAGTTGAAATTGTATCAAGTATTTTCTCTAAACACACGGGCCTGAAACTAGAAACCAACAAGGAAAATACTCAAAAACATGCAAACTCATGGAGACTGAATAGTATGCTATAAAACAATGAATGGGTTAAAAAGGAGATCAAGGAAATTTTTGAAAACAAAAATTTCAGGATAGAAATGAAAATGTACACACAAAAGTCCAAAATTATGGGACACAGGGAAGACAGTCTTGAGAGAGAAATTCATAGCAATACAGACCTACCTAAAAAAGATAGAAACATTTCAAATAAACAACCTAACTCTATAGGTACAAGAACTGGAGGAAAAACAACAAACAAAGCCCAGAGCAAGGAGAAGGAAAGAAATAATAAAGATAAGAGCAGTATTAAATGACATACAGAGTAAAAGAACAATTTAATATATCAATAAATCAGGAGCTTGTTCTTTTAAAACATAAAATCAACAAGCCTTTAACCAAACTCATCAAGAAAAAAGGGAGATGAACCACACAAAGGAAATTAGAAATGAAAGAGGAGAAATTACAACTGATACCACAGAAATACAAAGGATTGAAAGAAATCACTACAAACAACTGTATGCCAAGAAATTTGAAAACCTGGGTGATATGGACAAATTTCTAGAAACATATAGTCTTCCAAAACTGAATCAAAAAGAAGCAGAAAGTCTGAACAGATCAATAACAGCTGACAAAATTGAAGCAGTAATAATAAAACTCACAACACACAATAGCCCTACACTGGACAGTTTTACAGGCAAATTTTTCAAAATATTTAAATAAGAGCTAACCCCTATTCTCCTCAGAATTTTCCAAAAAAATCCAAGAAGAGGGAAAACTCGCAAACTCTTTTTATGAGGCCATCATCATCCTAATCTCAAAAACAGACAAAGATACAAAACAGAAAGAAAACTACAGGCCAATATCACTGATGAACATAAACACTAAAATCCTCAACAAAATATTGGTAAATATCATCCAGCAATACATCAAAAAGATCATGAACCTTGATCAAGTGGTATTCATCCCAAGGATGCAATGATGGTACAATATTCACAAGTCAATAAATGTAATACAGCACATAAACAAAAGGAAAGAAAAAATCACATGATCACATCAATAAATGCTTTGATGCATTTGATAAGGTACAGCACCCATTTATGACAAAAACCCTCAGCAAAGGAAGAACAGCTCAATATAATAAAGGCCATATATGAGAAGCTTACAGTCAACATTGTACTCAATGGGAAAAAACAAAAACCTTTCCCACTAAGATCAGTAACAAGACAAGGGTATCCACTTTCACCACTTCTATTCAACATAGTATTGGAAGTCCTAACCGTAGTGACTACAGAAGCAAAAGACATAAAGCCCATCCAAATTGGAAAGAAGGAATTAAAGCTGCTACTGTTTGTATATGACATGATAGTGTACATAGGAAAAGAAACCCTATATATTCCACCAAAACATCGCTTGACCAAATAAGTGAATTTGGCAAAACAGCAGGAAACAAAGTCAATATTCAGAAATCAAAGGCATTTTTTTGTACACCACCAACAAAATATCAGAAACAGAAATCAGGGGAAAAATCTCATTTGCTATAGCAACAAGAAAAATAAAGTACCTAGGAGTAAACCTAAGGAAGAAGGTAAAAGACCTGTGCTCAGAAAACTACACACCACAGAAGAAAGAAATAAAGGAAGACACAAATGAATGGAAGCATGTACCATGCTCATGGATTGGAAGAATTAACATCATCAAAATATCTATACTACCCAAAACAATTTATAAATTCAATACATTCCCTTTGCAAATACCAATGACATATTTCACAGACATAGAAAAACATTTCAAAAATTTATATGAAACCACAAATGACCACGAATAGCTGCAGTAATTTTGAGAAAGAACAAAGTAGGAGTGATCACAATACCTTACATTAAATTATATTATACATCCACAATAATGAAAACAGTCTGGTACTGGCCTAAGAACAGACATATAGATCAATGGAACAGAATAGAAAGTGTAGAAATAAACCCAAGTCTCTATGGTCAACTAATATTTGACAAAAGGAGCAGAAGCATACAAAGGAGTAAAAATAATCTCTTCAACAAATGGCATAGGGAGATCTGGACAGCTATATGCAAAAAAGGAAACTCAACCACCGACTTACACCACATACAAAAATAAACTCAGGATGGGTAAAAGACTTAAATATAAGTCATAGTACCTTGAAGTCCTAGAGGAGAAAATAAACAAGAAATCTCAGATATTCCATGCAGCAGTATGTTCACTGATATATCCTCTAGAGCAAAGGATATAAAGAAAAGAATAACAAATTGGACTTCATTAAAATAAAAAGCTTCTACATGACTAAACAAAACATTAGCAAAATGAAAAGGGAACTAAACATATGGGAAAATATATTTGCCAATGATACAATTGACAAGTGTTTGACCTCTAAAATATATAAAGAACTCACATAACTCCACTCCAGGAAGACAAACAACACAATTAAAAAATGGGCAAAATACCTGAAAAGACACTTCTTCAAGTAGGACGTAGAGAGGGCCCAGAGACATATAAAAGGGTTCTCAGAATCACTAGCCATCAGAGAGATGCAAATTAAAACCACAGGGAGATACCACTTCACACCATTCAGAATGGCCATCATTGATAAATCAACAGACAACAAGTGCTGGCCAGGTTGTGGAGGAAAGGGAACCCTAGTGCACTGTTGGTGGGCATGCAGACTGGTGCAGCTACTGTGGAATACAGTATGGAATTTCATCAAGAAACTAAGGATGGAACTGCCACTTGACCTGGTAATTCCAGTGATGGGATTATACCCTAAGAATTCTGAATCACCAATTCAAAGCAATCTATGCACTCCAATGTTCATAGCAGCACAATTTACAATAGCCAAGTGCTGGAAGCAACCTCAGTGCCTATCAGTAAATGAGTGGATCAAAAACCTGTGGTAGCCCTGACTGGTGTAGCTCAGTGGATTGAGTGTGGGTGGTGACCAAAGTGTTGCTGGTTTGATTTCCAGTCAGGGCACATGCCTAGATTGCAGGCCAGGGCCCCAGCGGGGGCCATGTGAGAGGCAACCACACATTGATGTTTCTCTCCCTCTCTGTCTCTCTCCCTTCCTTTCTCTCTAAAAATAAATTTTAAAAATCTTTAAAAAAAAAACCCATGGTAAATTTACACAATGGAATGCTACACAGCAGAAAGAAAAGGAGCTCCTACCCTTTTTGATGGCATGGATGGAACTGGAGAGCATTACGTTAAGTGAAATAAGCCAGGCAGTGAAAGACAATACATGATCTTACCCATAAGTGGAACCTAATCAACAAAACAAGCAAACAAAATATAACCAGAAACATTGACGTAAAGAACAAATTGACAGTAACCAGAGAAGGGGGGAGGAGAATAAAGGGGAAAAGAAGGGGAAGGGTCACCAAGGAACATGTATAAAGAATCCAAGGACAAAGCCAAAGTGGGGAAGGAAAGGATTGGTGGTAGGAACTAGGGGTGGGAAAACTTGTGGGAGGAAAATAGAGACAACTGTACTTGAACAACAATAAAATAGAAAGTACAAAAAATAAAAAATAAATCATTTGTGAAAATGGAAAAAATTAACAATTAAATGATATAAATTTGAAAAAAAAAACATATATATGTCTAATTGCTATGTTGTACACCTGAAACCAACACAATACAGTATGTCAACTGTAAATGAAAAATAAAAAAGTATTTTAAATCATTCCTGAGAAACAGGAAGGAAGATAGCAGTGCAGTAGGAGGAAGCACATTCCTCTTCCCCTTACACCCAGGAGAAAAACCTGGGTGATTTATGTTAGAGCAGAACAACCAGACATCAGAAACATGGCATATTTGAAAACAGGAGATCAAAAATTGCAGCAGACATTGAAATACCAGATGGTAAGGAGAGTACTCCAGCAGTGTGAAGACCAGGGTGGGGGCTGAGATCCTGGGCCAGCGCTGGCCATAAGACTCTAGGGAGGGAGGGAGCTGGGTCAACCACTCCCTGCTCAGCCAAACAAGGTTTTAGCAGCACTAGGATAAACCTGGTTGCTTGAAATCTCACAGAGAGGAGTTAAGATCTCATAGCCCTGGGACTGTCTGCGCCCGCGCACCATTGGGAACAGCTGCGCGGGGATCCATCAGCACCAGTGTGCCACCGGGGGACATGCGCTGTGATCTCTTGGCACTCGCGCAACACCAAGAACCTGCGTTGCAGTTGCTCGGTGCCCACAGGCCATCTGGAACCTGCATGGCGACCAATAGGCACCCACGCGACAGTCGGCGCCCCTGCGTGGATGGCTGGGAGATCTTAGGCACCTGAGTGCAACCTGTGTGGGGGTCGATTCGTGCCTGCATGACAGTTGGTGCCCGTGCATGGAAGGCTGGGAAATCATAAGCGCCAAGGCTGGAAAATCATAAACGCCTGTGCACAACTGAGGTAGGTGCACACTGCCTCAGAAGATACGCCTGAGGCCCTGTGCTAAGAGGCCCCAGGCTAGCTCTGAGGACAGTAGCCCAAAGATAACAGAGTGCTGAATGGGGAGAAAAGTGATACCATCACCCCTTGGCCACGCAAGGCCAGAAAAACCAGCTTGGCAAGATTGATAACAGCAAGAGTTGGTGTTTTTTAAAATTTAATTATATTTTTTATTTTTGTTTGTTTTTGTTTTTTTAATTATTGTTTCCATTTTTTAATCTTTTTTACCCCTCAACTCCTTTTGCTTCTCATTATTTCTTTCTTGTTTTATTCCTTCTTCCTTTCTTTCCAATCTTATCTCTTCTTCCTTCCTCTTTTTTCCTTTTCTTTTTCTTTCTGCTTTTCTTTCTTCTCTTTTCATTTTTTTCTTCTTTTCTTTGTTTTCTTCCTCTGTTCTCCTTTTAAATACCCACAAGTGAGACAAAAACAAAACAAAACAAAACAAAAAACCCTGGAACTATGGAAAAGCCAGAGTTGGTCCCAATGAGGGGCCACTTAAACAGCTGAGACACTGGAAGCTGTGAACACCAGGATACCCATAGTAGACAGCACCACTGAATCTCACAGGTATTCTATAACAGAAGTTCACACCATAAACCCAGGGAACCAGAACAAATCAATTTAAGAAGCTGAGCCTAACAAGAAGAGCATCACAAACAATGCGAAGACAAAGAAACAATCCCCAAATGAAAGAAAAGGAGGAAGCCCCACAGAGAATGCTAAATGAAATGGAGGCAACTGAGCTATCAGATTTTGAGTTCAAAGCAATGGTGGTCAGGAAGCTCCAAGAGCTCTCAATGAGCTACCAGAAACTACAGGGAAGCTACGAGGAAATCACTGCAAACTATATCAATATGAAAAAGGAAATAGAAACTATCAACAAGGGCCAAGAGGGAATGAAAAATACAATTTCTGAACTGAAGAACACAGTGGAAGGAATGAAAAGCAGAATTGATGAAGCAGAAGATCAGATCAGCAAGTTGGAGGACCAAGTAGAAAAAAACATCCAGAAAGAGCAAGAAAGGGAAAAGAGGCTCAGAAAGAATGAAGAGGGATTAAGAGAAATGCAAGACAATACGAAATGTAATAATATCTGTATAATAGGAATACCAGAGGGAGAAGAAAAAGAGCAAGGGATAGAAAACATATTTGAAAAAGTAATGATGGAAAACGCCCCTAATTTGATGAAATAAAAAGTCACACAAATCCAGGAAACACAGAGAGTCCCAGTCAAGATGAACCCAAAGAGACCCACTTCAAGACACATCATAAATAAAATGGCACAATTCCAAGACAAAGAGAGAATCTTAAAGGCAGCAAGGGAGAAACAGGAAGTAACATACAAGGGAGCCCTGATAAGGCTAGCAGCTGACTTCTCAATGGAAACGCTCTGAGCCAGAAGAGAATGGCAAGAAGTAATCCAAGTAATGAGAACTAAAGCCCTGAAACCAAGACTACTTTACCCAGCAAGGCTTTCAATCATGATAGAAGGCCAAAAAAGGAGCTTCCCAGACAAAAGAAGTCTAAAACAATACACCTCTACCAAACCAGTTCTGCAAGAGATACTAAAGAGACTGCTTTAACAAAAGTAAGGAAAAGAGAAAGAGAGAGAGAGAGAGAGAGAGAGAGAGAGAGAGAGAGAGAGAGAGAGAGAGAGAGAAACACTGGTACAAAAATGTCAATGAATAAGTACCTATCAATAATAACTGTAAATGTAAATGGATTAAATGCTCCAATCAAAAGGCACAGAGTAGCTTAATGTATAAGAAAGCATAACCCACACATGTGTTAGCTACAAGAGACCCACCTCAGGACAAAAGACTTATACAGACTCAAAGTGAAGGGCTGGAAACAAATTCTCCAAGCAAATGGACAGGAAAAAAAAAAAGCTGCGGTAGTAATACTCAGACAAAACAGACTTCAAAAAATACCCATAAAGAGAGACCCAGAAGGTCATTTCATAATACTCAAGGGAAGAATCCACCAGGAAGACATAAACATTGTAAATATATATGCACCCAACATAGGAGCACCTAAATACATCAAGAAAATCTTTCAGGACTTCAAGAAAGATGTTGACAGCAACACAATTATAGTAGGGGATTATAACATCCCACTGTCAAAAATGGACAGATCTTCCAAACAAAATATCAACAAAGATATTGTGGCATTGAACAACACTCTAAATGAAATGGACTTAAGTGATATATACAGAGCCCTTCATACCAAAGAAACTAAATACACATTTGTTTCAAATGCACATGGAACATTTTCAAAGATAGACCATATGATAGGACAAAAAACTAGCCTCAACAAATTCAAGAAAATTGAAATCATACCAAGCATTTTCTCCAACCACAAGGGACTGAAACTAGAAACCAACCTCAAGGGGAAAAACCCAAAATTTTCAAAATCATGGAGATTGAATAGCGTGGTATTAAACAATGAGTGAGTGAAGAATGAAATTAGGGAAGAAATCAAAAAAAGTTTCTGGAAAGCAATGAAAATTAACTCACAGCAACCCAAAACTTATGGGACACCGCAAAGGCAGTCCTCAGAGGAAAATTCATAGTGATGCAGGCCTACCTAAAAAAGATAGAAACATCTCAAACAAACAACTTAATCCTAGGCCTACAAGAACTCAAGGAACAATAACAAAGACAGCACAGAGCAAGTAGAAGGAAGGAAGTAGCCAAGATCAGAGCAGAATTAAATGACATAGAGACTAAAAGTACAATTCTAAGGATTAATGAATCCAGGAGCTGGTTCTTTGAAAGATAAACAAAATTGACAAGTCTTTAAGCAGGCTCATTAAGAAAAAAAAGAGAAAAGACTCAAAATAAACACAATCAGAAATGAAAGAGGAGAGATTACAACTGACACCACAGAAATACAAAGGATTGTAAGAAATTACTATGAAGAACTGTATGCCAAGAAATTCGAAAACCTAGGTGAAATGGACAAGTTTCTAGAAAAATATAATCTCCAAAACTCAATGAAGAAGAAGCCGAAAACCTAAACAGACCAATAACAGCAGATGAAATTGAAGCAGTAACCAAAAATCTCCTGACACCAAAAAGCCCTGGACCACATGGTTTCACAGGAGACTTTTACAAAGCATTTAAGGAAGAGCTAACCCCTAACCTTCACAGACTTTTCAAAAAAATCCAAATTGAGGGAAGACTCCCGAACTCTTTTTATGAAGCTGGCATCATTCTAATCCTCAAACCAGATAAATGCATAACAAAGAAAGTTAACTTCAGGCCCATATCGCTGATGAACATAGATGCTAAAATCCTCCACAAAATATTGGCAAACCGCATCCAACAATACATTAAAAAGATCATACACCATGACCAAGTGGGATTCATGCCAGGGATGCAAGGTTGGTTCAACATTCCCAAACCAAAAATGTAAAAAATCACATTAAAAAAAGCAAAAACAAAAATCACATGATCATATCAATAGACACACTGAAAGCATTTGATAAGGTACAGCACCCATTTATGATAAAAACACTCAGCAAAGTGGGAATAGAGGGAGCACTCCTCAACATAATAAAGGCCATATATGAGACCTACAGCCAACATCATACTCAATGGGCAAAAATTAAAATCTTTTCCACTAAGATCAGGAACAAGACAAGGTTGTCCACTTTCACCACTTCTATTCAATATAGTATTGGAAGTCTTAGCCATAGTAATTAGACAAGAAAAGGAAATGAAAGGCATCCAGTTCAGAAAGGAGGAAACCAAGCTATCATTGTTTGCAAATGACATGATAGTGTACATGGAAAATCCTACAGACTTGGCCAAAGAGCTGCTTGACCTAATAAATGAATTTGGCCAAACAGCAGGATACAAACTCAATATTGAGAAATCAAAGGCATTTCTGTATACCAACAATGAAACTGCAGAAGCAGAAATCAAGAAAAAAATCCCATTTAATATACCAAAAAGAAAAATAAAATACCATGGAATAAATCTAACCAAGGAGGTAAAAGGCCTATATGCAGAAAACTACACAACACTGAAGAAAGAAATTAAGGAAGACACAAACAAATGGAAACGTATACCAAATTCATGGATTGGAAGAATTAACATCATTAAAATGTCCATACTAGTCAAAGCAATTTACAGATTCAATGCAATACCTATGAAATTACCAATGGCATATTTCGCAGATATAGAAGAAACATTTCAAAAATTTATATGGAATCATAAACGACTTCTAATAGCTGCTGCAATTTTGAGAAAGAAGAGCAAAGTAGGAGGGATCACAATACCTGACACCAGACTGTATTACAAGGCCACTGTAATCAAAACAGCCTGGTACTGGCACAAAAACAGGAACATGGACCAGTGGAATAGAACAGAAAGCCCAGAAATAAACCCAATTCTCTATGGTCAATTAATATTCCACAAAGGAGGCAGCAACATAAAATGGAGTAAAAGTTGTCTCTTCAACAAGTGGTGTTGGGAGAACTGGACAGCTACATGCAAAAAAATGAAAATTGAACACCAACTTCCACCATACACAAAAATAAATTCAAGGTGGATAAATGATTTAAATATAAGCCATGGCACCATTAAAGTCCTAGAGGGCAACATAGGCAGGAAAATCTCAGATATTTCACACAGCAACATTTTTACTGATATGTCCCCTAAAGCAAGGGACATAAAGGAAAGAAAAAACAAATGGGATCTCATCAAAATAAAAAGCTTCTGCATGGCTGAAGAAAACAGTGTTAAAATAAAAAGAGAACCAAGTGTATGGGGAAACATTTGCCAATGATACCTCAGACAAGGGTTCAATGTCCAAAATATATCAAGAACTTACATGACTCCACTCTAAGACAAGCAACCCAATTAAAAAATGGGCAAAAGACTTGAAGAGACACTTCTCCAAGGAGGACATACAGAGGATCCAGAGATACATGAAAAGATGCTCAATATCTCTAGCTATCAGAGAGATGCAAATTAAAACCACAATGAGATACCACTTCACACCAGTTAGAATAGCCATCATAAACAAAGCAACAAACAACAAATGTTGGAGAGGTTGTGGGGAAAAGGGGACCGCAGTGAACTCTTTGTGGGGTTGCAGACTGGTACAACCACTACAGAAGGCAGTATGGAAATTTCTAAGAAAACTAAAAATGGATCTACCTTTTGACCTAGCAATTCCACTGCTAGGATTATGTCCTAGGAACTCTGAAACACCAATCCAAAAGAACCTATGCACCTCAATGTTCATAGCAGCACAATTTACAATAGCCAAGTGTTGGAAGCAACCTAGGTGCCCAACAGTAAATGAATGGATCAAGAAACTATGGTACATTTACACAATGGAATTCTATGCAGCAGAAAGAAAGAAGGAGCTCCTACCCTTTTCAACAGCATGGATAGAACTGGAGAGCTTTATGCTAAGTGAAATAAGCCAGGAGGTGAAAGACAAATACCATATGATCTCACCTTTAACAGGAACCTAATCAGCAAAACAAACAAACACGCATAAAATAACCAAAGGCACTGAAATTGAGAACATGCTGACAGTCACCAGAGAGGAGAGGGGAGGGAATTTCAGGGGAAAAGGGGAAGGGTGTAGAGGAACAAGTATAAAGGACACATGGACAAATGCTAGGGGTGGGTGGAAATGGGAGGGGGCTATAGATGGCTGGGTGGTGGGCTGGGTTGGCAGTAGAAGAAAAAAAACTGTACAAGAACAAAAATTAAAATAAAAAAATCATTGCTGAAAGGAATATAAGACACAAATGGAAACACATGCTATGTTCATGGATTGGAAGACATAATATTGTTAAATGTCAAAACTCCCCAAAGTAATATGTAGACTGCCTTGACATCTTTCAAGTTTTCTCTTTTTCTTTGATTTTCTGAAGTTCACATATGACATTCTTTGGTGTACATTTTTTGGTATTTATACTGCTTGATGTTCTTGTATTTTCTTGAACTGTAGTTTAGTGTTTGTTATTAACTTTGTGTCCTTTTTTTGTTTTGTTGTTTTTCATTGATTTTTGTAAATTCTCAACCATTATTGCTTTAACTATTTCCTTCCTTCCTTCTTTCCTTTCTTCCTTCCTTTTAATTATGGTGTTCTTTATATATATGTTACATATTTTGTAATTGTCCCACAGTTCTTAAACAATCTGTTTTATTGCAGTCCCTACCAAAATACCAATTATGTTTTTTTTTCAGGTATAGAAAAATCTACCTTAAAATTCATATGGAATCTCAAAGGACCCAAAATAGCTAAAACAAACTTTAAATAGAAGAATATACTTGGAAGATTCACAATTCTTGATTTCAAAATTTAACTGCAAAGCTAGTGTAATCAAATAGTCTGATACTGGCATAAAGACAAATATGTAAACCAAAGAAATAAAATAGAGAGCCCAGAAATAAACCCTCATATATATTGTCAAGTACTTTTTTGACAAAGCTGCCAAAATCATTCAATGGGGAAACAATAATCTTTTCAACAAACATTGCTGTTTAAACTGGATATTCACATGCAAAAATATTGAGTTACCCATCCCCTCAATCTTCTTTTCCTCTGACAGCTGTCAGTTTGGGGGCTGGGTGAAAAAGGTTAGAGGATTAAGAAAAAACCCAATACTCAGAGGGGAGAAGTAGAAGAAGGTAAAAGGAGGGATAAATGATGATGGAAGGAGACTTGACCTGGGATACTGAACACACAATACAATATACAGATGATGTATTATAGAATTGTATATCTTAAAACTATAAAATTTTATTAACAATAGCACCCTAACAAATTTAATAAATTTAAAAAATAAGGTACCTGAAATATACAAAAAATAACTAGAAAGGAATGAAATACCTAAATATAATATCTATAACAATGAAACTTTTAAAGGAAAGCAAAAGCTTCACATCATTGGATTTGGCAGTTGTTTCTTGGACATAACATCAAAGACAGAGGTAACAAAAGGAAAAACAGACCAATTGGAATTTAGGAAAATTAGAAAAATATGTACATCAAAAGACACTATAGGCAGAGTAAAAAGGCAACTTACAAAATGACAGAAAATATTTGTAAATCATATGTTTAATAAGAGATTAATACCCAGAATACATAGAAAACTCCTAAAACTCAACAACAAAAAACAAATAACCTGATTTCATAAATGAGTGAAGGACTTGAATAGACATTTCTCCAAAGAAGACATACAAATGGTAAATAAGCACATGAAAGGATACTTAACATTACTAATCATTTGGGAAATGCAAGTTAAAACTAAGATAGCTACTATCAGAGAAAAGAACAAAACAGAAAACAGCACCTGTTTGTGAGGATGTGGAAAAATTGGAACATTTGTGCACTCTTGATGGGAATTTAAAATGGTAAGTTGCTGTGGGAAAAAAGTATGGTGGTTTCACAAAAAAGTTAAAAATAGAATCACCACACAATCCATCATTATACTTCTAAGTATATACACAAAGAAATTGAAAACAGGGTTTCAAAGAAACCTTTGTACACTCATGTTCATAGCAGCATTACTCATAAGAGCTAAAATGTGGAAAGAAACCAAGTGTCCATTGACAGATTAATGGATAAGCAAAATGTGGTATATACATATAATGGAATACTACTCAGCCTTAAAAAAGGAACGAAATTCTGACACATTCTACAGTGTGAATGAACCTTGAGGACATTACACTAAGTGAAATAAGCCAGTCACAAAAAGAAAAATATGATATGAGTCCACTGATATGAGATACTTAGAGTAATTAAAATCACAGAGACAGCATATAGAATGGTGGTTTCCAAAGGCTGAGAGGTGGGGAAAATTGGGAATTACCATTTAATTGATACAAAGTCTTAGTTTTCTAAGATAAAAAAATCTGGAGATAGATGGTGGTGATGGTTTCACAACATTATGAATATATTTGTACACTTAAAATTGTGAAAATTACATTTTATGTGTATTTTATCAAAATGAAACTTTTTGAAAAGAAGAATATATGCACCATTTATGAAAGAAAAAAATAAGTACAAAAATATGCGGCATGGAAGTGAAATTCTTTGGTATTCTACTCTTCAATGACAACTACAATTGCAGTTCCAATATAGTTTTGTATTATGCCTATGCTTTTAAAAAACATGTTATATAATAATTATTCTTTTTTAAAAGACATCACAGTGTACATAATATTGTTTAATCTGCTTTGTTTATTTAAGATTAATATGCAGCCCTGACCAGTGTGGTGCAACTGGTTAGGCATCATCCCTCAAAGCGAAAGGTACCTGGTTGGGAAGCATGGGAGAGGGAACCCATGGATATTTGTTTTACACATAGATGTTTCTTTCCTTCTTTTTCCATTCTTTCCCCTCTGTCTAAAAATAAATAAATAAAATATTTTGAAAGATTAATACACACATATATACACACCCAATGCTCTAAATTTGTCCCTTTCCACAGAAATCTACAATAAAATGTCAAAAACTAGAGCATAAATCATAAAGATATTAAACCAAATATCTATTAAAGCCCCACAAAAATACTTTTGAAAAAGTAGCTATAGTTTGTCCCTCTCAGTGAAGTCCATCTTCTTAACCATACAATAAAATAGATAAAAAAGCTTATATTTGTTGGCATGCTTACTTTCATTCTTTCTCCACCCCTCATCTGTTATCTGAGCCATTTTCTTATCCATTTATTACCTCAGTGCTCAGCTCACCTCATTTCTGTCCCTTTAGCTCCAATTCACAATTTATGAAAATTGTGGACATGTAAAAGTATAATGGAAGCCCAGGTAATCAGTAATCCCACCACCTATAGACCACCTCTGCTAACATTGTTCAATATTCTACCCTACCATAAGTTTTCCTACAGTTGGTAAAAGCTCTGCTAGAGACCAAAATAGTGCTTCTTTTTCTTCCATTTTGCCTTTAGGACTGGAAGGGTGTACTTTGAGAAGGATCTGTCATGAGACACACAAGCCAGGCATTGAGGGACAGGGGTATAAGGATGTAGGGATTTAGTCTCACCACTCTTTGATAAAGACCGTAGTCACATTTCCTGGAAAACAGGGTAAGGTCATCTTGTGTATTTTGAGTTTAGGAGACAGAATTATTCAAATGGAAACTGAGGACAGGTGTTGGGTTGGGCCATGCCTCTAAGGATGGACATAAAGTCACCTATTTTTTAGAGCTCCCCTCTCACAGAAAAAAATGAGATGAATATTTTTGTTATGGGCACCATTTCAAGGGTCAGGGCATAATTTGACAACCCTGTGGCCCATGAATGACTGGTCTGGGTATAATAAAGGAAACTTCCTCAACTTGATAAATAACATTTCACTTAAACAGCCCTCACCTAGGTTACCATCCAACTCCCTCATTATTCTCCCTAAAGTGCAAAATCATCTGGCTCCTTCCTCAGCTGAAATCCGGAAATGCAGTAGTTAGGATAACACCCATCTGAGTCTTCAAGCACATCCTCCCCAGTCCAGGAAACGTTTTTGTTTTGTTTTTTGTTTTTTGGGTTTTTTTTGCCATTCCACGCCTAAAAGAAATTTTAATGCTGGAAATTAAGGTAATAAAAAAGGTTTTTTTAATAATGTGTTTTTTACCATTTTACATATGGAAAATGCAGTCAGATGCAAATAATAAGGCAAATACTCAATAATACCACCACTCACTGATAACCACTGTAATATATAGATGTCATTTTAATTTTGCTGTGTTTCCTTTGTTAAAAAAATCCCTTATTATGTAGGGTGGAGCAAAAGTAGGTTTACAGTTTGTTATATGGAAAATAATACAATAATTAATAAATGATAATATAAGAATAAACTGTGTTTCTCATACAACTGTAAACTTACTTTTGCCCCAGCATGTATATATAGATAATACATAATCATATAAATATATATTTATTATATATTTATAATATATATTTATTATAGATAGATAATACATAATCGTATGAATATATATTATAAATATGTGATATATATGGCATACAAATATATATCATATACATATGTGGCAAGAAGGAAATGACCCAACACTTATTATCATTATCTTTGATTATTAGTCAATTGCATTATTTTTCTATATATGCCCACAGATGCATATATGAATATATTACATGTGCAATAATATAAATTAAATGGAACTATTCTTCAGGTGTGTAGTATATAACTTTGCTGTTTTCTAAATGCTTTACTAAATGACCTAGGACCATTTATTTCTGCACTGTGTTAGATGACACTTTTATGACCCATGGAATATACAAAGGCCCAGAATGCAAAGGATTAATGCCATATTATTTGCTTGCTACACCATTCCTGAGAGGAATTTTAGTTACCACTGTAAAGATAACATATTCACCCCTTTACATGTGGAAGGAGTCTTTTGGGGTGCTGGTAATAGTCTATATTTTGAAGAAGGATAAAGAAGAAAAGGCAAATGATTAAGGATCTCACTAACCATTCATAACCGGTATAATAAGTAAGTGTAATATTAATATTCCTGCACATTGGTTTCTTAATTGGCTTGAAAAAATGTACCCTATAAAAGTTTTTTATAAGGATTAAATGAATTCACATAAGTGAGGCAGTTAAGAAGTGTGTCTGCAACAGAGCATAGTCAATATTGCCACTACTAATAGTCAGGTTCATAGTCTCTATACATTCATGTAAATGCACAGAAACATAAATTTCATATATATTTTCTGACCAAATTGAGCCATATTGCATATGCTGTGAGAAAAAATATACAGTAATCTCACTTTATCTGAATGGCTGCTTAGTATATAAAATGCTGCTCAACATCTTCATTCATTGGGAAAATGCAAAATAAAACCATAGTGCAACGTAATCTCTAATGATTTATATTAAAACTAACTAATGATACCAACTGTTGGTGAAGATATGGACTATTTGGTAATATCTACACTGCTGGTAAGGGTAGGAATTAGTACAACTAGTTTGAAAGTCTGTTAGGCAGTATCTATTAAGGCTGAAGTTGCACAATCCTGATAGCCTACAAATTGCACCCATGAGCATGTACTAAACAATAATTAATTTGTGTGTGCACCAAAAACATATATAGAAAAATATTTATAGCAGCATCATTCATAATAGCCCAAGTCTGAAACAATCGAAAGCTCATCAACAAGAACATAAGAATTTTGGTGAAGTCAAACAATGGAATACTGCAGAACAATGAAAATAAACTTACAAAATGTGATAGCTTGAACATCTCTAACAGGCATAAAGAAACCAGACACAGAAGAGTTCATACTGTATGATTTATTTTTGGAAAGATAAAACACAGGCAAAACTAATCTATGACATTAGCAATCAGAATAGTAGTGAACTTTGAGTAGAGGGAGTGTAGTAATGGCAGGGAGGAGGAAACATGAAAGGAGTCTTCTAGGATGCTGGTGATGATCTGTATCTGGATTGGGGTGGTGGTCATGAAAACTAATGCTGATAGACTCAGCCATGTACAGATCTGATACCCCATATTTCTGAGAGATTAAGAGTTTGGCTAAAGACTTGTACTTTACGAGTGAGTGGAAATGTCCTACTACTGATAGTGTGCATCTTCATCAGCATATATCTGTGATGATTTCAGGTAAAACTTGTAGAGCCTCTCACTTAGGACCCTAAGTTTGAAAGAGATGGTCAATCATCTCAAGATGAAAACTACATGCCATGGACTATCCAGGCCTAATGGTAGGTTAAGAAGTTACCTTGGAGGATCCCAGCTCATATCTTGACATTTGTTCTATTTATATATTCTCAACACCAAAAACTAAACAAACAAAAAACACAGAGGTGCCCTGGCTGGTGTGACTCAGTGTACTGAGCACCGGACTGTGAAGCAAAGGGTCACTAGTTCAATTCCCAGTCAGGACACATGCCTGGGTTGCAGGCCTGGTACCCAGTAGGGGGCGCATGAGAGGCAACCACACATTGATGTTTCTCTCCCTTTCTTTCTCCCTCCCTTCTCCTCTCTCTAAAAATAAATAAATAAAATGTTTAAAAAAACACAGAGGTTCTGATGCTTTTGGCAACAACTGACCTGTAGGGTAGCACCCTGATATCATGGCCACAGTGTTAGAGGCTCTCAGAGACTTGACTGGTCCTATTTCTCCATAATTTCTCATCTTATCAGCACAAGTATATTGAAGCAACCCTCTATTTTCCATCATAACCACCAAGCATACCTTTTCACATTCCCTTTGCTTTACCATGGATCACAATGCCCTCTGAAGATCTTTCTTTGACTACTTATCTTTTCTTAGCTAAACTGGCTCCTCATTTTTGAAGATTCATTGACAACCTCAATTCCACCATTAGCAGGAACTTCCCTGTTCTTCGTTAATCTAAGGCATGCCATTTGCCCCCCTAGTATGTTATTTTGATGCAGTTAGTGTAGAACCACAAGGAAGAATGCTAAATATCAGAGGGTAGTAAATCTGAGTAATGGGTAACTTAGTGTCTGTAAAATTATTGTCTGTGCTTTGCCGATGTATGAGGTCTGTCTGGAAGAAGTTCAGCCATTGTTAATATAGTGAGAACAGTTTGTGAGACATTGATATAACCTGGCAGCATAGGAGAGTCAACTGGAATGCACATGCATGAACAATGACAACTTCACTATACTAGTCAGTAGAGGTGGTAGACACTGTTGAGTGAGCATGTGCACTGTGTGGCTGTGGATTCAAAATGACTGAGCAAGTAGAGCAATGAATCAGCATCAAATTTTGCATTAAGCTTAAACATTCCTCTACAGAAACTATTCACATCTATGGGCAACTGGAGATTGGCAGCTTCATCATGACAGCACACTCACTTATGCATCATGTTTTATGAAGAACTTTTTGGAGAAACACCAAATCACCCAGGTGACTCAGCCTCCAAAGATGTTTAAAGAGAAAGAGATTTCAGACCATCAAAAAAATTGAGGAAAATATGATGGGGCAGCTGATGGTGACTGGGAGAACTGTGTGAGGTCCCAAGTTGCCTACTTTGTAGGGGACTGATGTGTCATTGTCCTATGTATAGTGTTTCTTGTATCTTGTATCTTCTTCAATAAATGTCTTTATTTTTTATGTTATGTGGCTGGATACCTCCTGGACAGACTTGATACATATGCTTGTCATGTTGCAATTAAAATAAATGTTGGTGATTTCTCTTAGCAATGTGTTCTCTGATATCTGTCCTTGGACAAGGAAAACAACAGAAAATAAACAAATGGGACTACATCCAATTAAAAAGCTTTTGCACCCATGTTACTCAATAGATTTAATTTTAAATCACAAAAAATTAAAAAGCTTTGCACAACAAAGAAAACCATCAACAAAATGAAAAGCAACCTACTGAATTAGAGAAGATATTCACCAATGATACATCTGATAAGGGGTTAACATCCAAAATTTATAAAGAACTCATACAATTCACCACCCCCCAAAAAACAATTAAAAAGTGGACAGAGGACCTGAATAGACATTTCTCCAAAGAGGGCATACAGATGGCCAGTAGACATATGAAAAAATGCTCAACATCACTAATGATCAGAGAAATGCATGTTAAAACCACAATGAGATATCATCTTGTGCCCATCAGAATGTCTATCACCAATATATCAACAAACAAGTGTTGGCTAGGATGATGAGAAAAAGGAAACCATGTCTACTGTTTGAGGGAATGTGGATTGGTGAAGCTACTATCAAAAACAGTATGGAGGTTCTCAAAAAATTAAAAAAGAAACTACCTTATGACCCAGGAATTCCACTTATGGGTATTATCCAAAGAAACTCAAACACAAATTTGAAAATATATGCATACCTATGTTAATTGCATCACTATTTACAATAGCCAAGATATGGAAGCAACCCAAATGTTCAATACATGAGTGCATAAAAATGTGGTGGTACATATATACAATGAAATATTATTCAGCCATAAAAGAAGGAAATATTACCATTTGCAATAGCAAGGATGGACCTAGAGTATATTAGGCTCAGTGAAATAAGTCAGTCAGAGAAAGACAAATGCCACATCATTTCACTTGTATGCAGAATCTAACTTCTAAAGTGAGCACAAAGAACAAAACAAACAAAACAGAAATGGACTCATAGATACAGAGAACAGACTGATGGTTGCCAGAGAGGAAGGGGTTGGGGGGGAGCTGAGTGAAAAAGATGAATAGATCAAGAGGAACAAATTGGTGGTTACAAAACAGTCACAGGGGTGCAAAGTATAGCATAAGGAATATAGTCAATAATATTATAATACCTCTGTGTGGTGCCAAGTGGGTACTTGAAATATCAGGGTTAACACTTTGTAAATTATATGGTTGTCTAACCACTATGCTGTACACCCAAAACTAATACAAATTTATTTGAAAAATAAATTTCAAAAATAAAATAAAATAACTGTTGGTGAAAGTGTGGGCAACCAGGCACTGTAATACACTACATGTGGGAGTCAAATTTTCATAACGGTTCTGAAAGACAAATGCTATTCATGTTATTTCATGGGAGTAATTTGATGATTGTGAAATTTTGCTAAGAATCCAAACTCTCCATGTTTCTCAACAGGACCATTGGTGTTTTGGGGGGAGGGGCAATCTTCTGAGTGAGGTATCAACCACATTTGTCATTAAACATCTTTTGGTACACCAATACAGTGGAATGCTATGCTGACATTCAAAGGAATGAGATGCTTCTATGTATGTATATAATTTATGTGTGATTTTGTATGATGGAGATGTAAATAATGCTGACAATCTTTTGTATTGTCTTTAAGATTTAGGAAAACTACTACACTCACATATATTTATGTCTCAATGGAAAAAAATTAAATACTTATTTCTGATATTATCAAAATGAATTGCCTTTCATTGGGGAAGAACAGAATCCTTTCTTTAAGAAAATATCACCAAGCTTGGGTCTGGATATGTTACATTAACTGTTACATATTTTAAAGCACCAGTAATTTTATCAATCACCATTGTTTTATGACTTGTGTTATCATACAAAAATGTTTTGATTTGAAATAAATGCAGCAAAAAATCTTTAATGACCATAAAAAGAATAGTAAGAAAACTTTCATCATTAAAACAATTCTTATCTATCACATAATAGACTGGGTGGATGAACAATAGTTTCTTGTATAAGAAATGCTCTGCTCGGAAACTATTTATGATTTTAAACAAGTCTCTTGTTTTTTCCTTGTGTTACTAAAGCTGTCCTTCAAGTCTGTATTTGCAAAGTGAAAATCAATAGTGATGTTTATCAAATTTGTTAAGCTGTTACATTGTGCATGCCTGCGTTTTCAATTTTTAACCCAATTATTAAAAAAACCTAATGTATAAAAGGCATATGTTAAATTGCGCTAGAAATTAATGAAAAGTAAATGAACTGTTTAATGAGATGATTTCTTTTTAACTGATCAAAGAGCTTCTCAGACTTTTCCTCATCTTCAGAATTGCTCAAGGCACTACTGAAAAATACAAGTTTCTGGCCTGATGAATTAGAACCTTGAGGACATGGGCCTAGGATTCTGTGTGTTTGACATATACCTTGGATGACTGTTAATATAAAGGAAGATCTGAGAAACTTTGGGCCAAATAGAATTGATAAAATACCTAAATATCTGTGGGCAGAAGGAGGGGAAGAAGTAGAAACAAGAATATTCATTCACTACAGCATTGTACAAGGCTCTCTCTATATATTCATAATAAAAATATAATAAATATATAATAAAATATTATATATAATAAATATATAATAAAATAGTAACAATGATCTAAACAAATACTTTTTAAAACCTTGCATTTTCATCATAGGGAAACAAAAATGAATTGTGGTGCATTTATACAATGGAACATTATACTTCAGTTGAAATGAATAACCAATAAGATCAATATGGATGAATATCAAGGCATAAAATTCAAGAAAGTTGTTTCAAAATCATATATTTATTATAGTACCATCCTCAACAGTTCTTAAGCCTCTAGAAGTAATGTTTTATACTTTTCATGAACATAAAAATATCTAGTAAAAGTGTAAAAACAGACAGGCACATCAGCCTTAAAGTGTGGTTGCCTCTGGGAAGAGAGTGGAGTGAAAGGAAAGTGAGATGAATGCAGGTATACCTGTAACATAATTTTTTAAACTCTAAAATAGTTATGATTAAATAGCAATATGTTATAAATTGGTTGATAAGCACACTAATGTCTATTATGTACTTCTCTATATATTTTTATGGTTTTAGCTATTTAGAAATGGTTTATAATGATTTGTGCTTATCAGAGCATAAAAATCAGATATCGTGATATAGTCACTGTCAGTAGAAATGTATGTTGGCATGTACTTTATGAAAGAAAATTCATAATGTGTTATTGGTGAAATATTGACAATAAAGTTTAAAAATTTTTAAAATATATAAACTATTGATTCAATTAATTATGCTATAATTTTAATGGGCATGTTTTCAGGAATTTCAAAGAATGAATACTTATAGAAGCATCAGTATTGTGATAGCATAAGACGCCCTTCCTTTTGGTCCACTTTTTAAACAACTAGTTAGGCACCCATCTACTAACAAAAGTGCCTCTGTCGGAGTTGTGGGATTCAGCTCTATACATCAATGAATCCATGAGCAGTCTTGCCCACCTGTGCATCTGGTAATAGACAGACAGACCTCTGTATAGGCTTTGGAATCAGCAGCAGCCTAGGAACTTGCTCTAATCCCTCTCACCCACCAAACATGGAAAGTGGTAACTTAGGCAGTCACTCACAGATGTGAGAGACTTTGTAGAAGTCTAGCGTTCCTCAGGGGAGACTCCACATAAACACTGGAACAAAAAATGTGTTTGGATGTATTGAAGAGGGTAAGAGGAACTTTGCCACTGCTACCAATCCCTCAAGGTAAAACAGCATGGGACTGAACTAGCTGATGGTGAGCTCTCTCATGGGGGGAAAACAGGATCAGCAATTTAGTGCCTGGGGTAGCCAAAAGAGGAACTTTTTCTCTCTCTAGCAGAACCCAGAATACTGATGCTGGAACTCCATGACTGGGGCCAAGAGAGGACATTGTGAAAGAGGCAGGTAAAAATATCGCAGGGCATTAAAAGGATGTGGTACTTGACTGCACATGTGACTGCAGCAGAAGCCCCACAAGTCTGTGGGGGAACTTCATTGGAGGATCCCCTCACTGGGCTCATAGGCACTCCTAACATTGTGAGCGCTAAACCCACATCTCCCTCACTCTGCAGTCAGCTCCTAGTGTGCACTCCCAAGTGCAGCAGTGAGATTGAGCTCTGGTAAACATAGTGCTCTCAGAAAAACAGACGAGGGTCTCTGGCTGGGGTGGGGGCAGGGAATCATGAACTTAAGCTATAAGTGCCATCTTCTGGAAATCAAAAGAGAGGTTTTCAGCAACCAGTCTGATAAGTCATTAAGATCCAGAGAAGACATAAAAGTTGAAAAAATTCTTCCACAACAAGAGCAAGAAGTGTGGAGAAGGCATATCCATACAAGATCAGAGAAAGCCCCAGATATAAGAAGGACCAAATTATTTCCCATTTGAGGGCAGCTAATAAAGTTTGTAGGAGGTGACTGCTGCTTCTAATGTGGAAGCAACAATGCAAATCTCTAATGAAAGTGAAGAATCAAGGGAATACGTCATGACCAAAATATTAAAATCTTCCAATAACCAAACTCAATTACAGAGAATTTTGTGATCTAGCTAATAATGAATTCAAAAATAGCTGTTTTGAGCAAACTCAGAGGCTACAAGAAAACACAGAAAAACAATTCAACAAAATTGATAAAATAATACATTATTTAACAAAGAAATAGAAATCACAAGAAAGAATAAAAAAGATTTGGAGGTGAAGAATTTGATGAATGAAAGAAATGCAATAGAAAGCATCTACAGCCAAGTACACCAAATGTAAGATATAAGTGATCTAAAAGATAGAAAACTTGAAATAACTAAATTACAGGAGAACCAAGTAAGCATGAAAAAGAGCAAATACAGTCTATGTGATCTATGGGACTTTGTCAAATGTATAAAGATTAAAATAATTGGGATTTCAAAAGGGGGGATTGGTGGATTGGGGCAGAAAGTTTATTTAAATAAATAATAGCCCTGGCTAGGTAGCTTAGTTGGTTGAAGCATGATCCCAAACACCAAAAGGTTGCTGGTTCCATTCCCAGTCAGGGCACATATGCAGTTTAGTGTGTAGGTTTGATCTCTGGTCAGGGTGCATACAGGAAGCAACTGGCTGATGGTTTTCTCTTACATCAATGTCTTACTCTCTGAATCATGGTCTCTCTGTTTCTCTCTCCCTTCCCCTCTCTCTAAAATCAAAAAACATGTACTTGGATGAGGATTTAAAAAAGATGAGAATTTCCCAAACCTAGGGAGAAATTTGGGCATCCAGGTTCATGAAGCTAATACATGTATCTCAATGGAAAAATATCTTCTCCAAGACACGTAAAGTGAAACTGTAAAAATGAAAGATAAAGTGAAAGTCCTAAAATCAGACAAAGAAAAAAGATTTAACCTAAAAAGGACCCCTCAATAAACTATCACAATTTATCAACAGAAACCCTATAGGCCAGGAGAGAGTAAAATGACATATTTTAAGTGTTAGAAGAAAAAAAAATGCCAGTCAAGAATACTTTATCTGGAAAATTTATCCTTCAACTATAAATAAGTAATAAAGACATTCCCAGACAAATAAAGGCTAAGGAATTTCATCACCACTACTAGATGTGCCTTGGGATAAATGCTAAAATGAGTTCTTAAAGCTGAAATGTAAAGGTCCTAATCACTGACATAAAAACATACAACATATAGAACATACTAGGAAAGATAAATATGCAATCATAGTTAGAAAACTATGGAATATGGAAAGCAGGTGGATCAGTAGTAACTCCTCAGAAGACCACAGAAACTGAATGCCAAGTCTTCAAGAAACAAATTCCAGAACGCTTAAAAGGTATGGGAACTGGAAGAACTAAGAATCTTCCAAGGCAGTGATCAGAGGATGGTTCTGATTACTGGAGGATTCATGGAAAGTATCTTTTTAAAAAAGCATTTAATCACCTCTTATATTTTGCACCTTCTGAAGCAGTTAGAATTTCCATCTCTAGCACAGCATCAACCCCAGTTTTCTTCACACTCTCCCTGTATTTAACTGGTCCCCATAACAGCCACTACACCTCATCTTACAAGTTTATTCTTCCTTTCAGTAGGTGTCAGGGTAAGTGGAATTTGGGAAATGTTGATTTTAAAAGTCAAGCTGCTAAAATATGAACAGACACACTTAGATCATCTGCCTTAGGACTGGTGGGCAGCTTATCAAGCAGGCATGAGAGGACAGGAGAAAAAAGCACCAGACACCTGTCAAAATCCATCCAATGCCTTTAAAACCTGTCTTAAGAAGACTGGAGCACCTGCTGCAGATGTGCTTGTGGCAAGTTTGAATCTTCTCTCTCTGCTTTTTCAGAATTGTTCCATTTCTCTGAACTTAAGCTCATATTTTATCACTTAACTTCTGCTGAAATAATTTGTAATTGCAGCTACCTTATTGGAGCAGCATGTTACTGGGACACTTAGGGTCACTTTTGCTCTTGCCCTATTGTTGAGAGTAGGTGCTGAAATTCATCCCCACTCTTCAACAAGTGATAAATCTAATTATAAAAATATTATAGGTGTCTTTTATTGAAATCTTCAGGGGAAAAAAGCAAGAAGTTCTCTGGCATATTGCATGACAAAACTTCAAATTCCTTTCATTCAACAGATTTGCCTCTCTTCCTTGCAGTCTCATGAGATGGATGATTATCAGCTCCCACTCTTTCTGAACAATCTCCTTCTCTCCAGATATCTGTTCTAAGTGGAACCATTTACCTCTCTCAGCTTCTCATGACTAAATCCTTGCATGCATCACTTTGTTCAGTATATAGAGGGCCCTTCTTTATATCCCTCCTCTCTAAAGTATGGGACAGCTGTACATAATAAATGTTTTTTTTATTGTCACATTGATTTTCTCATTTCCCTCTCATAACCTCCAATATAGCTTTTCCTTAGCACAAGAATCTTCAGCACATGGCCCACAGTGTCCATTTTCAGCAGATTGTGTAGGCTGGAAGTTTGGTTCCTGCCTAGAGCCAACAATTTCAGCAAGTCTCCCTTTTGTTCCTGAAGTATCGAGGGTGTTCATCGCTGCCTATTTGGCTAGATCATAGTTGCTTGTCAAAAGTCTGTCCTTTCATACCAGTTTTTACTAAGGTGTACGTTGGGGCTATATTCATTGTGTTTTCCATACCAGAGCTATGGGTGTGTGGGCAACCATGTTTCTTAAGCTCATTCCTGAGACCCCCAGAGAATGAACATTCAGGGGTCTGGATTTGTGAAATGTGGAACAGAGAATATATGATTTTTAGGCAATTTGGGGACAATGACTATCGTAAGTCCATTCTTTTATCAATGATTATTTTAACAGATTTTTGATGTACGATTGACATGCAATTAACTGTATATATTTAAATTGTGCAACTGGTTATGATGCGTGTAAGCACCCATTATACCATAACCACTATAAGGATAATGTGGATATCAATGAACTACCCCAAAATTCCTCATTTCCCTTTCTAATTCCTCCCACTTATTCTTCCACCCCCTCTACTATTCCTAGGCAACCACTGATTTGCTTTCTGTTTCTGTAAATCAGTTTGCATGTTCTAGAGTTTTGTATAAATGGAAGAAGACAGTTCATTTTTTTCTTCTAGATTCTTTGATTCTGCGTAATATTTTTAGATTCATTTATATCTTTAAATATATCAATAGTTTGTTCCTTTCATTACTGAGTAGCACTCCACAATTTGTTTTTCCATTCACCAGTAGATGTTTACTTGTTTCCGGTTTAGAGCTATTATGAATAAAGCTGCTCCCAAACTCATGTGCAAGTCTTTGGGTGAACATATGCTTTCATTTCTTTTGTATAATTACCTAGGGATAGAGGGGATAGATTATATGGTAGCTATAAGGTTAACTTTTTAAAAACTCCCACACTGTTTTCCAAAGTGGTTCTATGATTTGACATCCCCACCCAACCAATTATTACTGAGGTTCTACTATGTTTCAAGCACTCTTCTATATGATGGGGATATAGCATTGAACAAAGCAGATAATTATGAAAGTACTCATTCAGGAAAACTTGTAGGGGTGCCAAGGTAGTCTCTGAAAAGCAGTCTCTGAGATTTAACACAGCATGCTGGATGTGTATTACAGAGTTCCATAGGGATGAACACCTGTAAAATGAAGGAAGGACAACTAGATTTGGGACAAGGGAAAAGTCAGTGTTTGATGCAGGGCTAGCCATAGCTTTTGCCCACCCATTGTGGACTTGTGGATCTACAATGTCCTACGAGATTTGCCAAGCATTTGGCTTAAATGGATAGGCCTTTGTACCCTATGTCTCCATCAATGAAAAACACCACAGGAAGGGTATGATTACAGGTGAGACAACTCTCTAGAGCTGAAGTTACTCCTGAAACCACTGAGAGATGAAGGCTATTTACTGATATCAATGCCAGCAGGTTGGACAACTAGTCCTTCCTTGAAGGGGACATCTAGTCAGCACAATTCTGTGTTCATCACAGTCTACCCTTTGCTCTTATTGGATCCATTTCTCCACGTATGTCTAGGGAGCAAATTCTCTAGGATCCAGGAAGTCTGTATTACTGCAGGAAACTTAGAAGATGAAAATTACCAGTCCACAGCACTACACCTGGTCTTGTAGCCACAACTAATAGTCATCTCCTTCTTCCATTAGCCACTGTAGATTCCCTTCATCTTCAGCTCCTAAGTCTGCTGGTCTCAATAGGTAACAAGTTGTATTATCTAAACTCTCACTCCTGGTAACCTTAGCCTTCACCTGATTGGTTTCTCCTTTGTCTTTGTCTTTTTTATCTCCTTTTTGACAGCTGTCCAAACCAGGCAGGGGTGTGCCATAAAGCACTCAAAGGATTAATTTGAAGCCAAACATTTTTTGCCCTCTCCTCAATGTATAATATTATCCCTACCCTCTCCTGATGATCAGAGTCCATCGCCTCTGCCAGGATGCTGTCTCTGCTTTCTGAAGGATGGTTGAAGGGCACAAGTAGGACAAAGTGCAAAAGTGTTATTTATAGCTTATAATTCAATATTCCAGATGTCTAGGAACCATGCACCCAAATTTTTCCAACCAGGGAAAATGGAATTATGGCACATGTGGTCACTCCTACTTACACTCCTTGTTTCTCACATCCATGTATTATTTCTTTTGAGAACCAGAACCATGCAAGTCTTTTACTCATGGTGTATACTGAGTCCTAGAGGATGACTTGCAATGCTACTAAAATATTGCCTCCAAGAACTTCACCTAGGCCTTCAGCAGTCCATTCCAATCCTCTATTAGGCAGCAGCTTCTGGGTTACAAAATGCCATATGATGACTGGATTCAATGTTCATGGGTTCATTTTCACACATTGTTGTTAGAAGGCAGGTCTCTTCATCAGATGTGATGTTTTCTGGGAATCCTCAGACAGTGAATCAACAACACTGTATGCTCTTACATAGGGGTCATAGCTGATGCACTGCAGGCAAACCTGCAGTATGTGTATGTGTATATTCCTGGAGTATGTGTACATTACTCTCAAAAGATTGACCTTATCAGGGTGAAAAGGCCCAATCTGTTCAACTAGCCCCCATATTTGGAGCTCAGCATTAGCTTCTGTTGCTGAAAGGTTGACAAGTTAACATTTGCAAAGTTATATACACTTAGCTAAGTCAAGGCTCATAGTGTTAGGGGCAGACATACCCTCCATCTCTCCCACATGGCCCCATTATACATGTTCCCATCAATATGAATAAACACAGATATAAAAATTTATCAGCCCAAGACATTGTATAAACCCTTTCCAACCAGTCATGCTCCCAATAAAATTCTCCTTTTCTCTGGATTGAAACCAATGCCGCATACTTCCATCATAAAGTGATTTAAGATATCTTATAGGAATGAAATACCTTTCATGTCAGGTTAAAAAACATAATTAGCAGAATATAGAGGCTATTGAGTACAAGCTTTGATAGTTCCCTGTTCATCCTGGAGCTCTCTGTCCTCTAATGAGGCAGTAGCCACCAAACCTTATAAATGACACCATGTGCATATGTTAGTGGAGTCTTGGTTTTCTACATATTCCAAAGACATCTCTTAGGTAAAATTTATGTGCACATTACTCATATTCCAAAGATAATTACAAACATTTTAAGCCAAACTGATGAGTAATTTCAGGTGCTTAAGATTCATGAGACAGCTTGGGACAAGAAAATTTTATAGTTCCCTGGCCCGACTTCTCACTTGCCCTTCTATGTTGATGTTAAGCATCCTGTCCCAAATATATTTGCATTAGAACTAGGCATTCCCCAATGGATATCCTCACCAAGACTGAAACCTCCAAGAATTGTTCTAATCACTGAAATTTACCATTTACTCCCTTCTACCTTTCTCTAACTCATGTGTATGCATTCCTTTTTTCTATAAAACATAATGAGCTTCATGAAGAAATGTGACAGAGATCATAAAATTTTCCTAACAATGTTCTATGTTGATTGTACTGGTTATATATATATATATAGCATTTATCCAAATTTATTAAATTATAGACTAAAAATAGATATATTATATGGAACATAAATTATAGCTTAGTAAAGCTGATTATTAAAAGAGTTTGCATCCCTTCTGGAATCTAGAGCTGTGTTCTACTCTTACATGTTTTTTTTTTTTTTTTTGTTAAAATATTCTGTTAAGCTTATACAATTGTTTTTTTATTTCTGTTTGTTTTATTTTTTCCATAACCAAGAATATTCTCAGGAGCTCCAGCCTTGAGTATCCAAACACATGGCCGCACCAAGATTCCTCATATGCTCCACAGACAAATGAACAACAACAAAAGAACTGTTCATTTCTTTTTAATTACTTTATTGTTGTTAAATTACAGTTGTCTGCATTTTCTCCCCACCACTCCCCCCACCCTCGAGCCA
The DNA here is from genome assembly GCA_004027475.1 of Anoura caudifer. NCBI lineage: Eukaryota > Metazoa > Chordata > Mammalia > Chiroptera > Phyllostomidae > Anoura > Anoura caudifer. The sequence goes on along the minus strand of PVKU01008820.1, from coordinate 7,581 downwards.
AACCCATCTCCCTCCCTTGCTTCCACCTGCCCCCTTGGTTTTGTCCATGTGTCTTTTATACTACTTCCTGAAAACCCTTCTCCGCATTGTCCCTTCTCTCACTCCCTCTGGCTGTTGTTAAACTGTTATTAATTTCAATCTCTCTGGTTATATTTTGTTTCCTTTTTTTCATTGTTGATTATGTTCCAGTTGAAGATGAGATCATATGGTATTTGTCCCTCACTGCCTGGCTTATTTCACTTAGCATAATGCTCTACAGTTCCATCCATGCTGTCTCAAAGGGTAGGAGCTCTTTCTTTCTCTCTGCTGCATAGAATTCATTGCATAAATGTACCATAGTTTTTTGATTCACTCATTTACTGATGGGCATGTAGGTTGCTTCTAGTACTTGTTTATTGTAAATTGTATTCCTATGAACATTGGGGTGCATAGGTTCTTTTGGATTGGTGTTTCAGGGCCCTTAGGGTATAATTCCAGCACTGGAATTACCAGGTCAAAAGGCAGTTCCATTTTTAGTTTTCTGAGAAAATTCCATACTGTTTTCCATAGTGGTTGTACTTGTCTGCATTCCCACCTGCTGTGCAGTAGGGTTCTGTTTTCTCCACATCCCCTCCAAAACTTGTTTGTTTTATGATAGCCATTCTGACTGGTGTGAAGTGACATCTCCATGTGGTTTGAATTTGCATGTCTCTGATGGCTAGTGATGCTGATTGTCTTTTCATATATCTCTAGGCCCTCTGTATGTCCTCCTTGGGGTAGTGTCTGTTCAAGTCTTATGCCTATTTTTTACTTGTTTTTTTTTTTGGTCTTCCTGTAGTGAATTTGTGTGAATTCTTTATATATTTTGGAGATCAAACCCTTGTCCATAGTATCATTGGCAAATATATTTTCCCATATGATTGGTTCTCTTTTCATTTTAATGCAGTTTTCTTTAGCCATGCAGAAGCTTTTAAATTTGATGAGGTCCCATTTGTTTATTCCTTCCTTTATGTCCCTTGCTTTAGTGGACATATCAGTGAAGATGTTGCTACATGGAATGTCTGAGATTTTCCTGCCTAGGTTTTCCTCTAGAAATTTTATGGTGTCATGACTTATATTTAAGTCTTTTATCCATCTTGAATTTATTTTTGTATAGTGTAAGTTGGTGATGGAGTTTTTTTTTTTTTTGCATATAAAAAAATCTGTCCACATCTCCCAACACCGTTTCTTGAAGAGCCTGTTTTTACTCCATTTTATGCTTCTTCACCCTTTGTCAAATATTAATTGATGGTAGAGACTTGTGTTTATTTCTGGGCTCACTGTTCTTTTCCATTGGTCCATGTGTCTGTTTTTATGTGAGTACCAGCCTGTTTTGATTACAGCAGCTTTGTAATAAACTTTGATATCAGCTATTGTGATCCCTCCTGCTTTGTTCTTCTTTCTCAAACTTGCTGCAGCTATTTGGGGTCATTTATGGTTCCTCATAAATTTCTGAAATGCTTATTCCATATCTGTGAAATATGTCATTGATACTTTAATAGGGATTGCATTGAATCTATAAATTCCTTTGGGTAGTATGTCCATTTTGATGATGTGAATTCTTGCAATCCATGAGCATGGTAAATGCTTCCATTTGTTTGTGCCTTCCTTAATTTCTTTCTTCAGTGTTGTATAGTTTTCTGAGTATAGGTCTTTTACCTCCTTGGTTAGGTTTATTCCTAGGTACTTTATTTTTCTTGCTCCTATATCAAATAGGATTTTTTCTTGATTTCTGTTCCTGATATTTCATTGTTGGTGTATCAAAATGCCTTTGATTTCTGAGTATTGACTGTGTATCCCACTGTTTTGCCAAATTCATTTAATTGGAAGAGTAGTTTTTTGGTAGAGTTTATAAAATTTTCTATGTACATTCATGTCATCTACAAAAAAATGACAATTTTACTTCCTCCTTTCTAATTTGGATGCCATTTATTTCTTTCTCTTGTCTGATTGCTGTGGCTAGGACTTCCAGTACTATGTTGAAAAGGAGTGGTGAAAGTAGGCATCCTTGTCTTGTTCCTGATGTTAGCAAGAAAGCTCTAAGTTTTTGCCCATTGAGTATGATGTTGGCTGTAGGTCTCTCATATATGGCCTTTATAATGTTGAGGAATGCTCCCTCTATTCCCACTTTGCTGAGTGTTTTTATCATAAATGGGTGCTGTTCCTTATCAAATGCTTTTTCCACATCTATTGATATGATCATGTGGTTTTTGTCTTTCATTTCATTTATGTGGTGTGTTATGTTTATTGATTTGTGAATATTGTACCATCTTTGCATCCCTGGGATGAATCCCACTTGATCATGGTGTATGATCTTTTTAATGTATCACTGGATGTGGTTTGCCAATATTTTGTTGACCATTTTAGCATCTATTTTCATCAGCAATACTGGTCTGAAGTTTCCTTTCTTTGTTATGTCTATATCTGGTTTTGGGATTAGGATGATGCTGGCTTCATAAAAAGAGTTTGGCAGACTTCCAATTTCTTGATTTTTTTGGAATAATCTGTGGAGGATGGGGGTTAGCTCTACTTTAAATGCTTTGTAAAATTCTCCTGTGAAACCATCGGGTCTGGGGATTTTGCATGTGGGAAGTTTTTTTATTACTCTTTCAATTTCACCTGCTGTTATTGTCCTGTTCAGGCTTTCTGCTTTTTTATTCATTGTGTTTTGGAAGATTATATTGTTCTAGAAATTTGTCCATTTCACCTAGGTTTTCAAATTTCTTGGCATACAGTTCTTCATGGTAATTTCTTACAATCCTTTGTATTTCGGTGGTATCAGTTGTAATCTCTCTGCTTTTTTTTCTGATTGTGTTTATTTGATTCCTCTCTCTCTCGATGAGCCTGCTTAAAGGCTTGTTGATTTTGTTTATCTTTTGAAAGAACCAGCTCCTGGATTAATTGATTCTTAGAATTGTGCTTTTAGTCCCTATGCCATTTAATTCTGCTTTGATCTTGATTATTTCCTTCCTTCTACTTGCTCTGGGCTGTCGTTGTTGTTCTTCAAGTTCTTTTAGGTGTAGGGTTAGGTTGTTTATTTAAAATGTTTCTATCTTTTTTAGGTAGGCCTGTATGGCTTCCTTTCAGGACTGCCTTCACTGTGTCCCATAAGTTTTGGATTGTTGTGAGTTCATTTTCATTTGTTTCCAGAAAATGTTTTATTTCTTCCCTAATCTCACTCTTGACCCATTCATTGTTTAATATCATACTATTCAATCTCCATGATTTTGAGTGTTTCTGAGTTTTTCCTTTGAGGTTGGTTTCAAGTTTCAGTCTCTTGTGGTTGGAGAGAATGCTTGATATGATTTCAATTTTCTTGAATTTGTTGAGGCTTGTTTTCTGTTGTATCATGTTGTGTATATTGAAAATGTTCCATGTTCATTTGAAAAGAATATGTATTTTGCTTCTTTGAGATGAAAAGCTCTATACATATCAGTTAAGTCCATTTCATTAGGGCATTGTTCAATGCCACAATATATATTTGTTGATATTTTGTTTGGAAGATCTGTCCATTTTGGACAGTTGGGTGTTAAAATCCTCTAATACTGTTATGTTGCTGTCATTATCTTACTTGAAGTCCTCCAAGATTTTCTTAATGTATTTGGGTGCTCCTATGTTGGATGCACATATATTTATGATGTTTATGTCTTCTTGATGGATTCTTCCCTGAGTATTATGAAGTGAGCTTCTGGATCTCTTTTTATGGCCCTTTTTTTGAAGCCTATCTTGTCTGATATGAGTATTGCTATCCTGAGCATTTTTTTTTCATGTGCATTTGCTTGAAATATTTGTTTCCAGCCCTTCACTTTCAGTCTGGGTAGGTCTTTTGTTCTGAAATGGGTCTCTTTTAGGCAGCATATGTGTGGGACATGTTTTCATATACATCCAGTTATTCTGTGTGTTTTGATTGGGGCATTTAATCCATTTACACTTAAGGTTATTATTGATAGTTGCTTATTTATTGCCATTTTTCATACCTGTGTTCCTCTCTCTTTCACTCTTTTCCTTCCTGTTCTTAAAGCAACCCTTTAACATCTCTTGCTCAGCTTGTTTGGAGGAGGTGTACTCTTTGAGGCTTCTTTTGTTAGGGAAGCTCCTTATTTGGCCTTCCATTTTAATTCAGAGCATTGATGGATAAGGTAATCTTGGTTGCAGGCCTCTGGTTTTCATTACTTGTAATATTTCATTCCATTCCCTTCTGGCTTGGAGCCTTTCCACTGAGAAGTGAGCTGCTAGTCTTATTGGGGCCCCCTTGTATGTTACTTCCTGTTTTTCCCTTGGTGCCCTTAAGATTCTCTATTTATCTTGGAATTTTGCCATTTTAATTATGATGTGTCTTGAAGTGGGACTCTTTGGGGTCCTCTTGATTGGGAGTCTCTGTGTTTTCTGGATTTGTGTGACTTTTTCTCTCATCAAATTAGGGAAGTTTTCCCTCATTACTTTTTCAAATATGTTTTCTATCCCTTGCTCTTCTTCTTCTCCTTCTAGTATCCCAATTATATCGATATTCTTACATTTCATATTGTCTTGCATTTGAAGACAATATGAAATGTAATAATCCCTCTTCATTATTTCTGAGTTACTTTTCTTTTTCTTGCTCAGTCAGAGTGTTTTTTTCCTACCTTGTCCTCCATCTTGCTGATCCAATCCTCTGCTTCATCGAGCAGTTTTTGATTTCTTCTACTGTGTTCTTCAGTTCAGAAATTGTATTTTTCATTTCCTCTTGGCCCTTGTTGATAGTTTCTATTTCCTTTTTCATGTTGATATAGTTTGTTGTGAGTTCATTGTAGTTTCCTCGTAGGTTTTGGTAATTCTCTGTGAGCTCATTGAGCTCCCTGATAACCATTGCTTTGAACTCAATTTCTGATAGTCGACTTGCCTCTGTTTCATTTAGCATTCTTTCTGGGGCTTCCTCTTTTTCTTTCATTTGGAGTTTGTTTCTTTGTCTTCCTGTTGTTTGTGAGATTCTTCTTGTTAGCCTCTGCTTCTTAAATTGATCTGTTCTGACTCCCCAGGCTTCTGATGTGAACTTCCATGGTAGAATACCTGTGAGATTCAGTGGTGCAGTCTCCTTGATCTCCTGAGCTTACTGGTCTTGGGCTGTCATTTATGTTGGCTCTCTGCATGTCTTTAGGTTTTGATTGTTGTTGGGTCTTTCTTTGGTGGGCCCTTCCTTCCTGCTGGTTAACTGAGGGTCACTCTATCCACCATGTCTTATGTTTTGTTGTGCTGGTGAGGGCAGGTTGTGTTGAAGCTGGTTTTTCCATGTGTACAAGGTTTTGATGATTCTCTCTTGCTTTTGTTCAGTTGTTTGCCCTGAGTAATGTTTCCATGATTTGATTGTATTTTCAGATAGCTCCTGAGTTGAGATAGTGTGGCTTCTACTCCCTCCTTCACCTTCTTCTGCTGTTATCTGTTGGTGGTTCCTTTGTTTGTGGGTTTCCTCTTTTAGCAGGTATCCTGGTGTTCAGAGCTTCCTCCTACACTTTTTTGTGATCAGTTGGAGGAGAAAGGCAAAATGGTTTAAGACAGTGGGAATGTATTCTATGGTATTTAAAGTACTAATCCACAGAGAAGAGATAGGAGGTCCTATGGATATGTATAGTGTTAACCATGATATTTCACCCAACTAGCCACTTTTTAGAAAGGGTCAAAAGAATATAAGTGCCTTATAGGCTCTTATAAGGTGAAGGTGAAGGACTGTGAGTTGGATCTGGAAAGCAGTGAGATCGTGGGAAGTCAGATTATGAGGTAAAGTGAGAGTAAAAGATAGAAAATAAGTGTAGTGTGTGAGAGAATAGAGTTAACCACAACAATAAGAAAGTTCAGGAAACAGTGAAGTGAGGTAAGATCTGGGTGGGCTGCTGTTTAGTATTTACAATTGTATGGAATAGCAATTATTTACAATAATAATGGAGCAACAATCATATGACAGAATCTATGTGATCTGGATAACAAGAATAGGAAGTATAGGACCTTGAGTAGTGTGCTAATGGAACACAAGTGAAGTGAAAGATGGAAAATTAAAAATGCACTGTGAAAGAGAGAACAAGGGAAACCAGTCAGATAATACAATTTAACAAGCCAAGTGAAGAAGACTAAACAGAAAGAAGAGCAATATAAAAATATTAATAAAATAAAACATGTAAGAATAATGAAGAAAATAATAATAATAATAATAATAATACAAATATACAATGACTTGCAAGTTCTCTGGAGCAGCAAAGTGAAATTTGTCTCACTGCCTCAGCTGTTGGGATGACCCCTATTTGGTTCCAACTCTGGTCTTTTCACAGCTGCAGGTTTTATTGTCTCACTTGTGGGAATAAAAAAGAAGGACAAAAGAAGAGATAAAAAGGGAAATGAAGGAAGAAGGAATAAGAAATAAAGAAGGAAAGAAAGGAAGAAGGAGTTAAAAGAAAAAAACTACTTAAAAATAAGAAGCCTCCTGCTGGTTTCAAAACACCCGAGCCAGTTCTGCTGGTCTTCCTGGCTGCAGCAGGCTGAGGGTGAATTGGTTCAGCTTTTCTCCCTTCCTGAGCCACACTCACCCAGCCTCCAGCACAGTTGCTCAGTTCTCTGCGGGGCTCCCAATGCCCTTCTGTGCCCAGCCTAGGCCTTCAGTCCACCAGTCACGCTGTCCTTGAGATGCAGCAGTTAGGGCCAACTCATACATTACCCTCCCAATCTTTGTTGTCCTAGATGCTAGGGACTCTCAGAGTCCCTTCAGGCTAGTTCAGCACCCTCCACACACTCAGTTAAGTCTTTCTGGGGATTACTGACTCCCTGAGCCCTGCAGTTCTCTTCTGCATGTGTGTCTCCTTCTTCTTCTTAGAGAGCCAGTTGGCCCTGCAGGGCAGGGTGCTGCCATGGCTGCTGCTGCGGATGCAGGTGCACGCATCCTTTGCTGCTTCCCTGGAGGCACAGGGGTTGGGTGCACAGTGCCTCTGGGTGGCAGGGTCAGGAGCTTCATCTTGGGTCCACAGGTGTTGTAGGACAGGCAGCGGCTGGTCCTGTAGTGTTAGGCACTCTCCCTCCCGGTGCTGCGGGCATGAGTGCTAGGCTTCTGCCACTGGGGCAGGATGGGTAGCCACAAGTCATACAGGTTTGACTACACACTCTCCCTGGGTCTTCGGGTGTGAGCATGGAGCCTTCTGCACCACTGCCAGATAGCCCCGTGGCTGGGCAGAGGCTGGGGCTCAGGAGGCTGAGGCGGCTGCTGCAGGAGAATCCCTCAAACATCTGGAGAGTGTCTCTTTTTTCACTTTTTTTTTCCTGTCTTGAATGTCCATTTATTTTTTAGTAGTATTTTATTTCTCTTTTATTCTACATTCATTTTTTTAATTTTATTTTAATTGCTGTTCTTATACAGTTTTCTGTTTCCTTCTCCCATCCCGTCCCACCGCCCCAGCCCTCCCCAGCTCCCTCCCATTTCCACCCTCCCCAGCTTTTGTCCATGTGTCTTTCATACTTGTTGCTCTAATCCCTTCCCCTTTTCCCTGGATATTCCTATCCCTCTCCTCTCTTGTTCTCAATTTCAGTGTTTTTGGTTATATTATGCTT